>JAQQSO010005081.1:0-12301 GCA_028658305.1 Pachyuromys duprasi | reverse complement strand
GGGGAAGAAGGAGATGAGGGAGGGAGTGGGAGGGGGGGAGGGAAAGGGGGAGGGGGCTACGCCTGGGATTCAAAGTACCCAACCTGTGAGTGAGATAAAAATAAATAAATTAAAAAAAAAAATAGTTGGGTTCAAATCCTACCATGTTTTGCCCAGTTATTTGGATGCTTGTGAACCTGAACATCTTCCCTGCTATTTCCACCCTACCATTTTGTTACTCCTTCGTGTGCTTTTTGAAAAGCTCCAATTATCTCTGGGTAGATAAGCAAGCATGTAGAGAAAGTGCACTCTTCATTCCTCTCCTAATGATACTGGGAAGCAAATGAGAATTTCATTATCCATGTACCGTCCTGAGTAGGAGCTACATAGTATGCTCAGGAGTCGTGGGATTTCTTGAATTGACTCTTGAATTAGGAAGAAGTGCAGAAGCACACCAGTTCCTGTTGAGAAACCAAAATATTGGGTCCTCTCCCTGAATTGCCTTTTCTTTTAGCAGATTGCCATGAGTTTGCTTCAGGTCTTAGGGGCTCTACAAAAGTTCTGAGGATTTCCAAATGCCTGTCAGTCTCTGACCCAGAACACTCTTCAGTACCTTCACACACGTGACACTCTCGTGCGCGCTCACACACACACACAAAGAATCTAAGGCATTTTCCAAGAATGTGCCTTACATTTTAATATGTGTAGCAAATCGCACCCTAACAAGCATTTGCATAGGAATGAGTGCTCTTCTAATAAAAGTCATGATTGTGTCTTTCTTTTTTTCTTCCTTTTGTTTTTCCTCACCCCAGTTTAAAAAAAACAACAAAACATATGCTTCTCATTATATGTACATCAACAAATGTTTGTGAATGAAAACATATGATAGCACTAGGTTCACGTACTTTCTCCTCCATTTTCAGGATGACTGGACTGATAGAAAGTCTCTCTCCACCATGAGGAACAAAAGTGATGTGGATAACATTATTTATTGTACTTTTCTAAACACAGCCAGTGAACAGATATGTATTAGAAACCCAGAAGATAGATGGAGAAAGCCCAAGTGAGTGGTTCGTCTCACATGCTAGACTGGTAGTATGTTTGTGAGATCCTCTTAAAACTCACTTCTTCCACATAGGATTTCAAAGAGTGTCCTGTACTGGAGGCTTCTTCCTAGAGGCAAACAGAGGTTGGAAAAAGTCAGAAGAGAAAGAAAGAACAATGTAGAGGGCAGTGAGATCTCCCTGACCCATCCAAATGATGGCTGTGAGCTCATCACTTTGACAACTTCAGACTCACTGAGGGAGACTGTGTTTCTTTCCAAACAATGATATATCTTGTAAGTACATTTCAGCTCAGGTAAACAGTCATTCAGTGACGCTTATTAACTATAAAGAAATGCTAGGCAGGTTTCTGAAAGTTCCCATTATTAACTTTCTAACTATGTTCTTAAAATTAGATGAAGTCATTAATTCCATGTGCTATAAATTTTCAGGAAGATCTAACATCTGTGCTTAAGACTATCCTATGAAAAGAGTATATATTATTCATTATTTTCTTTGCATTTATTATTTCCAGCCACATTGGGGTGTGCTTAGCCATGTCTCCATTATTTGTGTGTTTGGCTAGTATATCACTGAACACTTGAGACCAGTGACTCTGAGATCACGAAAATTTAAAGCATCAAATGAAATACATTCTAAACTCTCGATCAAGTTGTTGGTTTGCATGAGTTATATTATTTTTAGACTGCATAAGCAGGGACATTTGGAAATAAATTCTGGGGTGTCATGAGATAATAAATTCTAGTACAGCATATGTGTTTGAAAGATAGCTAAATAAATGTGAATGGAGCTTTCACAGTATCTTTTGTGACTTTTCAAGGTCCTGCATATATGTTATCCTATAGGACTGTTGTGGGCTTCTTCAAAGTACAGTTTAAGGACTAGACATTTCCAGGTCAATTTAATAGGTTGAGCAATTGGAGCTTGGAGGAATGGAGTGAAATAAGTAAACCCAGGAGGTAAGCAAAGCATCGCTGGACTGCGCTCAGCCTGACACTCTCCTCCTCACTATTATTAAAAGCAATTTATCATAAAAGATCAAATTCATTTTTATTTTAAAAATGGGTATTTCTCTGGTTGAGTATTGTTTTTTTATGGCTTTTTTTTTCTTGTTCTGAATAGTAGGATATGGGAAAATAAAAGCAGCATGAATTAACTTAGGAGCAATAGGCTGACATTCCTGAAAATGTAAACATTACAGATAAATATGATAATATTTCTTCCCCAATCATGGTTTCCACTAGTATACACACACACAGCAGTATACTGCAGTGTAAGAGTTTCCAAATGCTACTACGCTTATGAGGTTTTTCAATGCATAAAGGAGTCAGAAGGATAAGATAGTCCTATGTTCATAAAGTATAAGCTATTTGAAGAAATCAAATTCATACAGGACCTCTGAAAACTGAGGGGTTTAACTTGAGTCCCCAAGTTGAATATTTAATCCCTCATTAGTTGCACAGCTAACCCAAGAATCCTGTAGACCCTTCTAGTGTGGTTCTTTCATGGCTAATTATCTTCCCTTTTACCTCAGTTGCAGAGAGAAAGAGGACAAACTGGCAAAATGCTTTTGATGATAAATATGCTAAGTGGCCATTGTGTGAATCCTGCCTGTCAGGTCTCTGAACACTGGAGGACATGAAGTGCAATTTTAGAGTTCCCAGCTGCTCACTGATGAGACTTTGTTGCTTCCAGCTAGAAAACAGCAGTTTTCCCAATTTGTCTAGGTGACTACAGTCTTCTGCTAAGAATTGGTGATGACAGAGGATTTTCTTGATGATCAAGTATCAATATACAATAAAGTAGGCTTCTTGAAACCCTGGCCCCTTCAACTGTGCCAAATTTTTGAATGTCCATATCATAGATAAAGATGGTGAAAGGAAATGATGACAATATAAAATTGTTCTTGTGAAGCTCACATAGGGTTAAAGCTAGCAAGTTGGGAAGTGGGGAGGACTCATGCCTTCCTGTCCTTGAAAAGGATTTTTTAAGTGCTCAGAAGAAATGTCTCACTGGACACACAAACCATAATCGGAACACCTCTCATATGTCCACATATTTATGTAAGAAGCTAACAATCATTAAAAGTGCAACAGTCCAAACAAGAGAGTCTCAACAGAACATTTGCCCGGCAACAGCGCCTTCACCAAGGAATAAGGGAGGGGGAATAGGGGAAGCAGGGAGGGAGGAAGGGACCTGGAGGAAAGACGGGAGAGGGCTAGAACTGGAATGTAAAATGAATAAAAGAAATTAAAATTAAAAAAGAAAAGAAGTTCCTGAGTTATTTCGGACTCACAGAGGGATTGGAAATCAGTGGGATTGGCCAAGCCATTCCTAAACCCAAGCAAAACATCTCATGTCATCATCGTTTATTCCAGTGAATTATCCAGCACTTCGTGGGAGTCACAGATGTTTGTAGGTGTCCGGATAAATAGTTGAACAAGGACGTACCCCTATTATAAAAACTTTGCCGCAGGAGAACAGAGAGATAATTAGGATCAAGAACAAAAGTTCTTTGACACATGTAACATTAAGAGGAAAAAGCATCCGGGTTTCCATTCTTTACTAAGCAGCTAATGAGAAAGTGAACATGCTGAGAATTGTTGTAGTCACTGCACATGCAAAACGAGGACAAAGGGCAGAGTCATGCTTGAAATTATTTTCAAACGTAGTCTTGAAGACTTAATGAATTGGCCAGATATTGAAGCTGGCTAAGAAGGTCTCAGAAATAAGAAAAATTTGTGTTTAAGACATAATAGAACAAACCCAAGAGACCGTGAGAATTCCAAAGAAAAGCACTGGAGACAGCAGGCTCTGCAGGGCTTGCCGCATTGTCAGGTGGACGGCTGCTAGCAGTGTGTTGGGTCCTAATTTCTTACAGCAAGTGTGTGTCATAGAGATGAAGACACGGCTGATGCTCTGCTCTCCATCCGCATCATCACGCAGAGTAAATGCACCGTCTTTTCAGGAGGTGAGGAGAGTACAGTTCTGCTTTTTGAGCTTGCAGACCCTACAGACAATGACTACTATTGCCCAAGACAATAAGCCAGGATACGTGTTCTGACAAGTGGAAAATTAACACAATTGTCCAGACCTGGCACGTTGTGGCAAGATCAGAGGTCTGTGAAGTCACTGGTGTATTTGTTGGACTTTGCACACTTGCATCTGTGAACAGATGCTGCTTCTGTGTAAATGCCTCTACGTCCTTTCATATTAAGTGTGAAATTTATGTCTTGAAATATTTCCAGTACTCTTATAGCTAGATATAATCTCAGAGCACGTTTTCCCACAAATAGCACCTTTATTTAGTGGAGAAGATACTTGAGTACTTTAGCATGACTCAGATTAAAACTACAAACAAAAATCCAAAAAACAGCATGAACCAGTGGTGCTGTGAGGACCCTGAGATTGTGACTCACTCTGCTTCTAAGGGTTACTAGTATAGCAGGATGTGTCTGCTCTGGGAAGGGATAACTTCAAGCTTAACCAACTTGTACTTAAGGAAGGAGAAAACAGGGCCTGGAGAGGTGGCTCCGTGGTTAAGAGCACTTGCTGCTCTTGCAGAGGACGTGGGTTCAGTTCCCAGCACATACCTGTTCCCTCCTGTAACTCTAGTTGCAGGGCATCAGTGCCCTCTTCTCTTCTCTGCTGGGGCACTATATGAACATATATGTGTTCAGGCAGAATGCTCACCTATAAAAAATAAAAATGAGTAACAGCCTAGCTAGATCCCAGGGGAGGACATTGCAGCCAGCCCAGAGGAGACAAGATGAACTGGGGAAGGGGAGGAGGTCCTCCCAGTCGGTGGACTTGGAGGGGGCGGGGAGGAGATGAGGGAGGGGAGGAGAGTGGGAGGGAATGAGGGAGGGGGCTACACCT
Organism: Pachyuromys duprasi; assembly: GCA_028658305.1. Lineage (NCBI taxonomy): Eukaryota > Metazoa > Chordata > Mammalia > Rodentia > Muridae > Pachyuromys > Pachyuromys duprasi. The sequence goes on along the minus strand of JAQQSO010005081.1, from coordinate 7,379 downwards.
GGGATACAAAGTACCTAACCTGTGATTGATATGAAAATAAATAAATTACATTTTAAAAAAAAAGAAAAGTTTAAACAAGGGTACAAAGACATATTCAATCTCTATGCAAATAACCAACGTCTAAATTTAAATTAAAATGATTTACATCTTTCTTCCAAGTCTTTGATGTCGTATTCAAGAGTTCATTTACTAATGATAGAAATGAGCAGGGACAATGATGAGAATAATGATTATTATTAAGAATGTTCAATTTTAAAGGATTTAAAACATTTTATTGTTCCTGATTTCTTAAAAATGGCTACTCAAGTAGGGAAAGCACTTTCACATTTTCCTTTCCTTTGATGCCATGAAAACAAAAGAGGGTGTGCTGGGAATGAGACTATCTGGGGGCATGGTGACGCTGTTGACCTTCAGGAGTGAATAAAAAGATGTAACTCATTTTTACACCTGTTTTATTTGAATGAAATATTTTCCTCTGGGGAGGAGGGAACAGGATAAGTCTCAGGTTGAAATTTAAGGAAAAATAAATTTGAAAGGAGGCCTTTTCTAAAAGACAGCATTTTAGGTAAAGTAGGAAACATTAAAAAATAGGCAAGGAAGACCAAAACTATATGGAGAGTGGAGAACTTGAAGCTAGAAATATATACAAATAAAACAAAACAGATATGCCTCAAGAAAATATTCCTATAGCTTTTAGCAGGCATACTATAACAAAACACCAGAGACATTTCCAGCAAAGGAGTTAAAAGAAATATTTGATTCCCTTAAAAATGACAAAGGTCAGCTACAGAGTCCAGAGGTGCGTTCTGGGGGAGAAATGTTTTGCGTTGGAAACTTAGAACCTATGAGAAGAGCGGGCTATAAGCAGGCCGTAGCTGTCAGGTAAAGTTCAAGTTCTCAACCTCTGTGGGTTTCTCTCAATGTTGATTGGTTATAGCAAGTATTTGATTTCAGTAATTTTTCAGTATACCTACTTAGTTTTATAACAAAATATATTTTAAAATAAATAGAAATGTATTTCTGATGTTAACCTGTATTTTGTAAATGGATTGTAAGACCCACGTGAAACCTGTAAAACATTAGGATGAGATGTTATCACGCTGTGCTTGTTGGTGGGTATTACTCATGATCATGTCCCCAAGCCTTTTCGGTCTGTGTAAAGTGGTAAATGTCAGGCAAATATCTAGAAGAGGGAGAAACACTCTTGTTGTGCTAATTTAATCTGTGGGTAACCTAATTATAGCACTGACCTCATAAAAACCATTTGACAATTTGAATTTTTACTTTTTGAAATCATCAAACCTTTAAGTTCTCTTCCATTACGCTTTTAAAAAAATCAATAGATGTCACTTTGGAATCTGCACAGTCTCTGGATAAACTGTTAGAGGTCATTAAAATCTGAATGTGAGCCTCATAATTCAAACCAAACATGCTGTGTATTCTTTTAACATTAAATTGACCTGTGCCTTGCAAAATGACCAAATGACTGAAATGACTGGCTTCCTGAACTGAGACTCAAATGGGAATGTGGAAGAAAACTGATACATGAAATATAAAATCTCTTAAGATAACAAGGGTTCCTGTCTCTGGGGTTCTCAGTCTATGTTGTTCTTATTTTAAATTGTGAATGATATTTTAGGTAAATAATATCATCAGGTATTTTTCTGCATTTAGGGAAATAGTTCTATTAACATGTACGTCAAACCTGATTTTGTGTTTGCTATTTTTAATGTCTCTCTGATTTTTTTTTGCATTTGGTAGCAAAAACATGAATTTCATATGCCAGATACATCTGCTTATTATTTAATGTACAACATAAAGCAAAGAGTAATCAAAACAGCAAGAAACATTATTTTTACTAACTTATAAACAAATCCGGGCCCTAGAAAACAGGAGTTGTTTGTTGTCTGTTTTGAGAAAACGTCTTAGCGGTAGCCAAAGTAAACCTCAAACTTACATTCTTCCTTTTTTCCCTTCACAAGAGTTGGGACTTCAAAAATGAGAGAGCCTTACTCTCGTTATCAATACAGGAGTACTATTAAAGTAAAAAAGTTCATCTTAATCCTTAACACATTTCCCTGAAAGAGGATTATTTTTCCATTGTAAGTAGTCCATAGAGAATAATATTTATAGATTAATCTGCAAATCAAATAATAAATAAAATATAAGGATGGATGATATATATAGTCTTTTACAAATTGATAGCTAATTCCAATAAACATCACTAACAGAACTTTACAGAAGTATAAAGAATTGTCCAAGCAAAGTGACTTCCAAGTGAGTCAGAAAAGCTGCTAGAGATTTTTTCTATCATTTGCAGGGTGTTCTGAAGAGGTGATCCACGCACACCAGGGCATCCACTCACTACCCATCCCTGACCCTGTTTCTTCTGTTTAATGTCATCAGAGCAAGACTGGATCTGGACTGTTCTTAAAGAATATAAGACAAATGAGAAATCAGGCTTCCACACAAACAAATGTTCAACCTCTTCTTCGCATAATCGCCTAGGCCTGAATCATATCTTCCTTACCTGTAACTAATGACAGAACCATGTCCTCTAGGGTCACTGTGAAAATCAAATGAAATTGTGTCCATATGGCACCTGACAAGAATGAAATAATAATTCATAATACTGATCACTTTAATAATAAGTATGGGAACGAGGAGCTGGAAAGATGGCTCTGCGGTTAAGATTGTTTCCTGTTCTTTCAGAGGACCCAAGTTAGGTTCCCAGCACCTCACCCGGTGGCTTGCTATCACCTATAACCTTCAGCTCCAGGAGGTAGATGCTCTCTTCCAGCTTCTGATCTTTAAAAAAAATCGCTTTACAGCTTGATTCCAGCACCTCCCCTTCCTCTCCTCCTGGTCCCCACGCTTCAGCCTCCCATTTCTCCCCTCCTTCTCAGAGAAGGGGAGGCAACCAAGGGTTGTCAACCAACCCTGGCACCTCAAGCCAAAGCAGGGCTAAGCCGTAAAGTGATTTTTTAAAAAGATTAAACAAGTGTCACATTGCCAAGACTTGTAATATGAAATGCATCCTAACTGCCAGGCAAAGTTGGACAAACACTTTCAGGTTTGGAATTCCTGGAATATTTGAAACTGAATTTCTGACCCACACTGATGGAGCAGATAGAGAGGCTAGAGATGTTGATTCCATTACCCATCCCCACCCCTTTACTCAACATTCAAAATTGTACCCAGAGCAGCAGCTACCTCTGCCTGTGTGACCCAAAGCTTCTTCACACACTATAACAGATACTTCTCTATTCCTTAGATCTAGATTTCATCCGTAGGAGTTAATGAATTAAGGACAGTTCTCCAAGTAGGTTTGGGATCATTTGTGCAAGGACCCTGGTACCTAACATATGCATGGTAAAACTCTGATGCAATGTATTTGTTTTGTTACATGGCTTCCTCATATCATATGGACAGAAATGGACTTGGGATCATCTAAGGACACTACTGAATCTCCCCAAAGAGGGGGAACACGGTCATCTCATTACCACTGACAATATAAGCCTGGCAGCCGATTCATTTCACAGTGATGTTGAATGAATGAGGACTATTCTAAGAGACATACATTTCTACTTTAATGGAGAAAACAGCAGAGAATGTGACTAGAAGAAAAAGATTTTCGCTGTTTTAAATAATTCAAAAGGACAAATTCAAGAAGCATCTAATGGCAAGCAATACGAAAGCACATCATATTTTATACCTTTAAAGAAGCAGAAAAATACATTTGAGTACAAGGCAGAGATAGACATTTAAAATTGACTATATTTATTGTGTGTTGGATAAGAGTCACCAGATCTTAGGTAAACAAAATTATACAAAAGGTAAGCTATATGAATAAAACTAAAGGAAAGAAACCAATCAAAAATTTCCACCAAGAAGAGGCCTTAGGTCCACAAGCTCAATGGCCATTCTGGGAAGAGCTTAAAATTAACAGTTTTCTCGAGAACAGGCTGGGTGGTTTGCCATCGTTATCAAAAATAGTACATAAAAGTTAAAGATGAAGTACAGTAGGGAAGGATATGGAGGAAGTTGCTTACAGAACGCGTCTTTCTTATCATACTCCTCTAACTGGGGATATTGTTGTCTAGATCCTATGAGTGGAATCTTGAACTTCCGCTTAAAAACAGTTTAGTCCAAAAAAGAATGGAGCATGTTTTTAAGAAACAGACTGCTAGGAATTCATTTCAGTGATGTAGAATTACAAAGTAATCGGTGGAATAAACATGTTAAGGACAAGACCGTGATGCCATGCCAGACATGACATCCTAAAGAAACAATCTGGGACAGTTCCTTAGTTCTGGGCCTAATGGTGAAGCTTGGTGTCTCTGATCCAGCACAGTTTTTCTTTCCTGGTCTAAAGCGCTTGCTCCTCTGAAGACCGGAGTATCAGGATGTTCTATAAGGGAAAATGCTTCTGTTAACTCTTCATCCTGAAGTGGACTTAATGTACTGTGCAGAAGAAAGCTTGCTTTGGGAGCCTGAAAAGGGCCAAACCACATCAGAGAGAGTAAGAAGATATCTTCTATTCTCGTGAAGGTATGCCTGCCTGGAGAAACAAATACAAAGCAAGTACCTTTTGAGGTCTTACTGAACAGGACTGAGTATTGAGGTTCATTACAATGTTTTTGCATGTGTTTGTATTTTGTGAAAACAGCTAGGAGCAGAAATAGAAGAGCCAAACAAAAACCCCTGCTAGATCTGGGGTCTAAAAGATATTTCCAGAGAAAAGAATAATGTTTATGGCACGTGTCACTTCACTTTATATTCTTTCAGTATTGAGATGAACATTTTGAATGTTGGGTACTTTTTCATAATCAAATTCAGACAAAACTATTCAGCATTGTCTAAAACTCAAACCAGCATTGCAAGGTTGCTCATCATAAGGTCACTGCCAGCTAGTTAAACAACTCAATAAATCCAAGTCATGAAAAGCCAACCTCAATATTTTCAAGGATCCGTGGTCCCTGAGAAAGTGTTCTTTTTACACTTGCAGGATGCTCCTGGAAGCTCACTGATCAAGGAATCTTCCAGAGTCTTGACTGAGAATATTGGTTAAAAAATTAAGACATTTTATGATATTTCATGTATTATTTGTGTGTGTGGTATATGTGTATGTGCTGCATGCCTATACAGAAGACAGCACACACACCCATGTAAGTGCATGTGGAAATGAGAATGTGTTCTTCTGAGTTCTGCACCTTGTTGCCTTGAGACAGGGTCTCTGAGTACACAGGAAACTCAATAATTGTGTATGCTGCATGGCCAGAAAACTCCCAGGATCCTCCTTTATGCCTCTAGTTACAAGCACCAGCAACAACATGCAGCTATGAATGAAGACCCAAAGTCAGGTTTCAGTGCTTGCAGAGTGGCTAAGCTATTTCCTCAGCCTAAGAACAGAAATCTCAATAGTAGATATCACTTATGAGAGTATTAAATGCAGTGTATCATTGATAGTTGTATAGTAGTTACCTGATGAAAAGAGCAATGTTTTTAGGTTTGGTGTGTGGGAAGAAGACAAGATGAAATGAAAAATAAGGATGCTTGAAGAAGGGTTTCTTCCTTCCTTTCATTCTTTCTTATCAGGAAAAATTATTACTCAAAGACCAATACCATAACTAAACAAAGATTTTAAAGATAGAGAAAAACAAAGTACTTTCTTAATTCGTGGGTCCATATTAAGTTTTGCAGGTGAGATATTCAAGGAGACAGAATTTTCCATCAGAATGAGAAAACATTGTGGTTAGACCAATAAAAAAAAATACAGATAGGATCAGGCAGATTCAGGAAAGAGTACCTCAAATCTGAGGGCAGTAGGCTATGAAAGGAGTTCTTCACCAAGGAAAAAGTTGTTCCTTGTTCTAATACTAAACTTCTCTGAAACAGTTCCTGTTACACAGCTCAGGCTGTTCCCAGCATTCCAAAGCTGAGCTTCAAAAATGAAGAGTTTGGTGCTAAGGAGAAGGGCTAGTCAGGAACCTATAGTTAAAATCATATTGAATTATTTGGGGAGAAGGGAGTGAAAAAGTTTTAAGACAGACTTGATTTGGCTACATTGTCCAAATGAAGAGAAAGGAAACAGCCTTCCCCAGCACTCACCACACAGCAGACATGTCCAGCTCCACTCAGCCCTCACAGCCATTCTGAGGCGCTGTCATCTCCACTGTGCCTGAAACTAAGAACCTAGACTAAAACTGTGAAGGTGGAGTCAGGTCTAAGTTCACAGCCCGTGGTCTCTCTAAAAGATGGAGGGAAGTCAACCATTGTATCAAAGTAAAGGTTTGGACATGGAGTTTGAGCTAATGCTGTCCTTGAACACCAAGTCTACTTCGCTTTTGTAATATTGTTGTTTTCCTCTTATTTTCACTGTTTCCAGACCAACAAGGATTTACAATAAACTTACATGCAAATTATTACTGTTATGGACAAGTGAACTCCAAGTAATTTGTAGAGCATCGCTTCCGGGAAAGAGAATCCTGCAAATCATCAAATGGGAAGTCTTAGAATTTAAAACATACTGTCACAGAAATTCATGAACAGATAAATTTGTTCATTTTTGAAGGAATGATAAACATCAGAATGGTGTGTGGTTTCCTCAAATAGATGGAAAGATTACTGGTCTGGATGTTTTTATTTGTTATCTATCACATGAAACAAGTCAAACAAACTCTCCAAGTCGCTCAGGTTTGGTTTATAAAGAGAATAAAAATAAAAAATGTTAGACTGAAAAAATAATGATCATCTCAGTAAATCACAGGGGTGGGCACTGGATAATTGACAACCGTATTGATTATAAACTGTCACTTCAACACCATGGCTTGCTATCCTCCCTTGTCATGTATGTAAGAGGCCACCTGGGTGTCCTTTGCCCTTGCAGTAATGACAGTAATGTCTCCTGTAACAGTAATAATTCCTTACATTACATGATAAGGAAATCGAGGAAGAAAACACAAATATCTATTGAAATCACATTCTTTTTTTTAATTTACTTATTTTTATATCAATCACAGGTTAGGTACTTTGCATCCCAGGCATAGCCTCCTCCCTCATTCCCTCCCATCCTCCCACTCCCTCCCTCATCTCCCTCCTCCTCACCCCCTCCAAGACCACCAACAGGGGAGGACCTCCTCCCCTTCCATCCAACTCCAGCTCATCCTGTCTCCTCAGGGCTGGCTGCAATGTCCTCCCCTGGGATCTAGCCAGTCTGTCACTCCCCGGCTTGTATGGGGGAGGGTCAAAGAGTCAGCCATCAAGTTCATGACTGAAATACTCCCTGTTTCCCTCACTAGGGTCTTCAGTCCTACACCAAGCTATCATGGGCCCCATCTGAGCAGGGGTTCCAGGCCACATCCACACATGGTCCTTGA
>JAQQSO010005080.1:0-12301 GCA_028658305.1 Pachyuromys duprasi | reverse complement strand
ACTAGGGCTGCGCCTGAAAATCTGCTGATACCAATCTTCCCTCCCAAATCACGTCTGCGGCCAGCTCATCCACAGCCCTTCAGGCAGGAAGCACTGAGCTGAGGCAGAAAACCGGAATCTCTTCTCCCTGCCTCTTTAAAGGAGTGATCTAAGTTCACTTCTCTAACCAGCGATCTGGGCTGAATTTCATCTTGAGCACTGAGCAGTGCAAGCATCAAATGCTGTGGTCCCCTCACTGTGTCAGTTAGAGAGTTACTGGAGGAAGAAAGAAGTCCCTGCCCATGTCCTCACCCTTACTCCTGGATGATATGTCGAAGCCCCATCTGCCACCTAACAAACTTTGCTATGGAGAGCCGTCATTTCTGAGAAATTGTCACAGAGAACCTCGCAAGCAAGCAAGCATCGTATTTTAACCCTCTGCTGAGCCTATCTGCAGGAGGCAGGAGATATTATGGGTCATAAAGCCTCATTGTTTTAAATGTGTATATATTTAAGAAACCAAGATATTTTTGCCTGGGATATCTAGATTATGAAGGTGCCACAATCAGAGTGTTTTTAAATTCTTTCTTTTATTTTTTAAGACTATATATACATCATTTTCCTTTTCCTTTCCCTTCCCTTTACTCAAGCTCTCCCATATAACCCTTCTTACATTTTTTTCAAAATTATGACTCCTTTTTTCATTAATTGCTATTGTGCCTGTGTATATACGTATGTATGTCTGTATGATGTATGCATGTGTGTGTAATGTAAATACAAGCTGTTCTTTGTATGCAGTGACTTGTTTTAAGGATGGCCATTTGTCATTGAATGGCATACTCTGCTCTTCACTAGGGAAGATTATTTCTCCCAGTCTCAGCATTCCTCAGTTGCCCAGGATATTTTTAATTAAATTTTTATTTTTATATTAATTACAGTTTGTTCACTCTGTATCCCAGCTGTATCCCCCTCCCTCATCCTCTCCCAATTCCATACTCCTCTCCCCCCCCCCCTTATCTTCTCCTATGCCCTTCTCCAAGTCCACTGATAGGAGTGGTTCTCCTCCCCTTCCATCTGACCCTACTTTATCAGGTCTCATCAGATCTGGCTGCATTGTCCTCCTCTGCATTGTCCTCAGGAGGAGGCAGTCAAAGAGCCCACCACTGAGTTCATGTCAGAGACAGTCCCTGTTCCTCTTGCTAGAGAACCAACTTGTATACTGAGCTGCCATGGGTTGCATCTGAGCAGGGGTTCTAGGTTATCTCCATGAATATCAGTCTCAGAAAAGACTCCTGTGCACACACAATGGAATACTACTCAGCAATTAAAAACAAGGAAATCATGAAATTTGCAGGCAAATGGTGGGAACTAGAAAAGATCATCCTGAGTGAGGTAACCCAGAAACAGAAAGACACACACGGTATATATATACCCACTTATAAGTGAATACTAGACATATAATATAGGATACACCTACAAAAATCTGTACACCTAAAGAAGCTGAGCTAGGAGGAGGACTCTAGGTGAGATGTTCAATCTTCATTCAGAAAGGCAAATGGGATAAACATTGGAAGAGGGTAAAAACAGAGAACAGGACAGGAGCCTACCACACAGAGCCTCTGAAAGGCTCTACCCAGCAGTGTATCAAAGCAGATACTAAGATTCATAAACAAACTTTGAGGATAGTGCATGGAATCTTATAAAAGAAAGAGGAGATAGTAAGACCTGGAGGGGACAGGCGCTCCACAAGGAGCGTAACAGATATAAATAGATATATAGATACAGATATATAGATTTTATAACAAACTGCTTGACCCATTATTTCGGTTCCCATGTACTGACACACATTGCATTTCAGCTTCTGCTCACCCGCACTGGGTATGAGATTTGATGTGGGAGGGTGGGCAGTAAGGACAAAAGCAGGAATAAGAAACTGTAGGTGTCATGTGAAGATGGGGTTTTAATGTTTTGTTGTTGTTGTTTAAGCTATTTCAGCCTACAAAGAGCCGCTTGAGCACGTGGCTGTCCAAATGGGAAGGGCGGCAGCTGGGGCACCACGATACATTCTGAGCTAAGCGACTTCTACTAAAATGTCGTATATTAAGGTCCTACAGCAGAGTGGGAAATTTTCAGAAAGTGGGGAACCTGAAGCCCTCGTGTCTGGCCTAGGACCAGTGCTTGGGATCTGTCACACAGCCACCTCGTCTTTTTTTCTGACAACCGAATGGAAACGAATGGAAATCTTTCGATACTCTGACCTCATTGTTCATTCTCTGGGGGAGGGGAATATGTCCCAATTCCTGCCACGCTCCATCCTCTCACTTCCTTCCTGAGCAAAGTGCTCTGCATCCTCCACTCCACACTAAAAGTGGGTGGTGAGACAAACAGGAAGCGCCTGTGCCAAGCAGGGCAGTGAAGAAGTAGAGCCCAGGACATGCGCCCCGAGGCACAGGTCACCGTGGAGAGCCGTAGCCTGTGTACTGGGGCTCTTGGGAGACCAAGGAGCAAGGTTCTGTGCACCTGCGATGAAAGTCCGGGCAAAAAAAAAAAAAAAAAAAAAAAAACAGCGCTCTCTGGCCGCCTTCCATTGTTGATGAAAACACTATCATGGAGAGAGTGCATCAGAGGTCCAGCGAGGGCTAGATTCCAAGTCTAAAAACGCTGTGTTGCTACTCCTCACCTCTTCTTGTACGAAGAGGAGGGAGAAAAGGGAGATATCTACTCATGGAGAAGTTAGTGTCTAGCCTAAGGCTTCTCAGAACCAGGAACTATGCAGCTTTATCTGCACTGACCACAGGCCTCCCGAGGCATCTGGCCGGCTACACCAAAGACAGCGCTCTTTGCCCGGGGCCAGCTGAATGGTCTGGAGTGGGGGGAAAGCTCAGTTCCCTCTCTAGGTGTTGAAGGGGTAGGGTGGGATGTGGGGGAACACACAGACGGCACAGACTTTTTACATAGCAGAGTCTCTTTGCAGCTCAAACAGCCTGCTGCTGCAGTGCAACCATTAGGAAACTCGGAAAAGGGAAACTGCGGTCCAGCATTCGAAGCCCACAGGCTGAACAGCCGAGCTGTGTGCTTTCAGGCTGCAACGTCTGCAAACAAGCCCCAAACTTGCCCGTCCACCCTCAGGACCACTGGTCAAAGATATAAGAAGACAGACAGAATCCACACTAATTTAACATGGGGTTTTAATAGTTTTTTTTTAAGCTTTTTAAACCTTCTTCAGATTGTGTCAATGTGTAGAACAGAACCTAGACTTGTACTTGGGGCTACACTAGCTTTAGGAAATGGATATTCACAGAGAATTTCCTGCCTCTAAACTATTTCAACCTCTCATAGGAAGCTGCGTACTGAGAAAACGGTGAAGGCTCTCTGACGCTTTGCTATAGCTTGGATCTTCAGCGTCCCTCAAAGACCTGTGTGTTAAAACTTAGTCCCCAGGATTCGATCTATTGGAAGTGGCAGAGCCTTTAAAGGGTGGAGCTTGGTTGACGGCCCCCTAGGTCACTGGGGTGTGCTGGTAAGAAGGAGAAGGAGAAGCGAGAGAGTCTCTTCCTCTTTCTCTTCTTCTTCCTCTTCTACTCTCTCTCCTCTTTCCTGCTCCCTCCTCCACTTGCTTGTTTCCTGTGCATGAGGTCAGCCATTTTGCTCTGCTGTGTTGTCCCACCACGATATATTGTTGTGCCACAGAACCAAACTAATAGGAATGCCAAAAACTGAGAGCAAAACAAGCTTAGCTTTTTTTTTCCAGACAGGATGCTTACTATGTGGCTGAGGATGACCTCCTCTGATCCCCTTGTGTGCATTATTACAGAAATATGCATCAGGCTGGGTTTGTGTAGACCCAGAGATCAGATGGGACCTTACACGTGCTAGACAAGTTCTGTACTTACTGAACTGAGCCCCACCCCCTTGTTTTCTTTGTAGGTTGATTATCTGCAGGGTGCAAATCTGATTAACACATCTCTAGCACATCAGGTGAGACGTTATTGTCCTCATCAAACAGAGGAAAGAAGGAGACAAGAAATTCTGGGCTGCATGTTTTGACCTAGATCTTGCATCTGATAACAGAGCTGTCTTTGGGTTCCAGGCATGACTACTACGGGTCCAGTTTATTTCCACAGTGCTGTTCCTTCCAGCACCTCTACTACAGCTGGGCAGAGCTCATTCAACCACTTCATTTCTCCTTCCTTTAAAGCAAAAACCAAAAACAAAACAAAAAATGACAATAATAACAACAACAACAACAAAAAAAGAAATTCTAGTCACTCTCCTCAGTCACAGACTCAAAGTCACCAAAGTGAGCCCATTATCATTATTTGCCTAACGTACTAACAGAGGAAAGATGAAATGCCCTTTCTTAATGGTTCCTAGAGGTTCTCTTCATGGTCCAGACACAAATCTAGTTTTTAGTAAGCTACTTGGACTAGCTGATAGCAGGTTGATTCTGTTTATTTATTACATATAAAATTAAGTGTGTACCACTGTGCCTGCTTGAGTTATATTCCTAGGACAGAAATTTACAGTCTTTAAATTTGATTCAGCATAAAATAGTAACTCAGCATTAAGTACCTAATAAATGTATAATCTTTACAATGAGGAAAATGATGTTGATGCTGCTGCTGCTGATGATGATGATGATGATGATGATGATGCTATAATGACCAAGAACTATCCTAGAAAAGCACTCAAAGTGCTTCACTGAAATTGTCCATAGAGGATGTCAATAGAGTTTTTACAGTCCGTCACCCAGGAGACAGAGATAACAGAGTGCAGAGTGGTGGTACTAGATAAAGGAATCAAGTGGCAGGAGATGGTCAATGGCTTCAGGAAGCAACTGCTTCACGGAGAAGTATCTGTTAACACAGAGAAGCATCCTCTGCTCCCCACACGAGGAACCAACCTGCTCTGAATCATAACTTAGCAAACTCACAGCCAAACTGACAGGCTGGAAAAAGAACTCAGCACAGCCTTCCCAGCAGGTGCGATGGACTACTGGTGCAATGGTGCACCCCAACTGGGGATTGGGGGTGGAGAGCTTGCACAGAGCTCCTGGTCCCCAAGTGCGTCACAGCTTGGCTGCCCCTGCAGGCAGTACATGTTCCTTGTCCCACAGTCAAATCTACACATCATGGTGAGTGTGTCAGTGAAGAGCCTTGCTCACTAGAGAATATAGCCAGACCTGGACTGACACTAGAACAAAGGAAGAAAAAGTGGACATAAAAACTACCAGATACATTTACACACCAACACATGACCGCCCCAAAAGGCTCTCGGGCCTACTTTTTAAAATACTCAGAAACATTTCTCGAGAGGAGTCTCTACATAACACAAAAATTACCTTTGGTTTCTAAAGCAATTATATAGACTTACATGATTGTGAGCAAAGACTTTTTAGTCTGCTGATGGGGTGTGGAGTCTATATATCACACAGCCTGGACTGCCAACATTGCCCTCATTCTGACTTGCACTTAGGACACTCATTTTTTTTCTTGCAATCATGCTTTGCTGAGTGCTTTTAGTGAGAATAAATAAGGCTTTGAAGTAATAGCACAGAAAATTTATAAATGGGAAGTCTATTTTTTACTTTTAAAATAATTTTACACTTACAGGCAATTGGAGGTCAATAGCTTCCAATCTTTTAAAAAGTCGTCTTGGGAAAGAAGTCTGCCTTAGTTACGAAGGCTTTCTAGACTATTTAGAAAGGGAGCTCGGGAATCAATCCAAAGAGTCATATTTCAGCTGTCTTGTCATTTTTTTATACCTTATTCCGCGGCTCCTAGAGACAAGACTTGGAAAAGCACAAGCGTGCCTTCTGGGTTTTCCCTGAGGTGACCGTGACACAGCTCAGAGAGAAGAAAGGCTGCGTGTGTTGTGGGGCTATGGTGGCAGTGCGGAAAGACACATGGCAGTTAAAAATGCCGTTTCTCTGTATGTGGCATCACAACAGTTTAGGGCACCCATGTCACCCGCTGCAAGTGCTAAAATAAATGGCGTAGGCTGGGATAAATACAGACTGCTGTCTTTTATATCAGAGCACATATTAATAATAATGCTATTATTTCTGCATTTGCAGTCAAGTGAACAGATTAGCGCATCATATTTGAAGATGAATCATGCACGCTTCTTTCTGGCACTTCTGCTTAAAGAATTTTCAGGTGCCTCCCATGGTCAGCCTACAGCCACACCCCATTCTGTCTTTTTCTGATTGATTCTGCTCACTGTAGAATGGGGATATTAATGTGTCCCACTAAAAGGGCTTGGTGAGCTTCACGGAAGCACTTGATGTCTAGCATACAGTAATGTCTTCAAGAGCATTGGCTCTTTGCATGACAGTGAGGTTTTTCACATTGGTCCCTTTATCTCCGCTTCTTCTCAGCTCATACTGCTTCCCTCAGTTACTGCAATGAATGAACAATATGCGAGGTTTCCTGCTCCTGCCTGTCGTAGATCCCCTCACACAGATGCACTTCAGATTGATTATCCACTCTTTGTGGCTCACACTATTCAGTAAACATTTCCATCACAGAACCCACAATAGGTTTACTTGATTTACATTGCCATGTAGGGAGGTTGAAAGCAAATAGAATAGTATCAGACCTCTTACATGGGGAATTTCCTTTGCTTAGAAAACATCTTGATGGGTAATTCTGTCAGGAAAGATGAGTTCCAAAGATTCTGATCATTACCCAAAAGATAAACAAAGGAAGAGCTAACTCTTCCCTATGAGAAACAAACATGCATTTGGGCACTGGGGTAAATACTAAAAACTGAGATGTGGGACAGTTACTAAGCAACGTAAAGAAAAAAATTCAGCTTGCAGTTAAAGGTGGCCAATAGGGGAATTCTTGGAGGTTGAGGCTGAAGAATATTTAAGATAGCAATAAAGCCAACTGATGTTCAAATTGGTTGCATTTCTAAAGTACGAAAATCAAATAAACCTGATGCATGTGCAAAAGGCTTGCAGCATGTGGTCTGTGGAGAGACCAAGGGTGGGGGCCTATGCTAGTTTCATGTCTGTCACTTCCATAAAACAGTCTGACCAAGAGTAACTTAGGGAAAGAAAGAGTTTATTCGGCTTACAATTCCAGGCTACCATCCATCACGGGGGGTATCTAGCAGACAATCACGTATCATGTAACATTCACAGTCAAGAGCAGAGAGAAACAGATGCCGCATGATGCTCATCTGGACCTTATGCTCACCTAGCTTTCTTCAGTGTTGTGCAGTTCAGAGCCCAGGCCCTGAAGCAGGTGTGCCCACATTCATGGCGGGTCTTCCAACCTGAATCAGCTGGTCAAGAAAAATCCCATAAACCCACAAGCCAGTCTGATCTAGTTAACTCCTTGGCTGGGACTCTTTTCTCAGGGGATTCTAGGTTGTGGCAAGGTGACATTTAAAGTCAACCACCAGAGGGGCTGAGTTCCACGTAGAGAAGAAGAAAAGGAGGAACCTTGCCCAATGAGGCAGAACTGTATGAGTCCAAGGGCAACTTGGAGTTGAATGAAACAGACCTTTAGGAATGAGTGAAAAATCTTTGTGTGAACATTGGGCTTCCTAGCATATGCAAGGAACCTCACGTGGAGGTGTTATTCAAGTCATAAAGTCTAAGTGAGCTAGCAGGGACCCTCTCCCCAAGGGAAAACATGACCCCAGGTGTGAGAGGCTGGGGAAAGACTATTAAACCTATACAAAGATTATTTGACTGGAGAAGGCTAGAAGATTTCAAAGAGTGAGGCATATCTGGTTTCTTGGAAGAGACATGAGGAAAGAATGGAAATGAGGTAGAGAAAGCCCCAGGTGGCAAGCCATGATCTGTCCAAGTGTACAGAAAGACCTTGAACCAAAGTCAGTAATGGAGGTGGTTTGCAACTCACAGAAAGGGAGTGCAACAGCTCCTTCACTGTGCCTATTTGTTGCCCGAAACAGTCTGCTGAAAGGGCATTCTCAACACAAACAGGATGGTAGCTCTACAGAGAACACACCTAGGACTGGCAGGAAGCCACACTCACACATTTCATCACCTCCATCCAGGGCCACCTTGACTGACATGAATCATGCCTGGTGTACCATTTGGTTCTCACAAATAAGTGTTTACCAAATTAACCCATCTTGCTTACCAGAAATCAAAGAGCTTCTGCAGAGCAAAGGAAATAACTGAGTGGAGAGACATCCCACGTGGTGGGAGAAAAAAATCTTTGCTAACCTAAATATACAATAGATGGATTCTTTGCAGAATAAAGAAAACAATAAAAGTATCAAAATAAAAACAACCCTATCAGTATATGGGCTAATGAGATGAACACTTTTTCCTTTTTTTAATTTTGTGTGATTGTGTAGTAAAATAGATATGTTGTATATGACAAACACATGTTTGTGTGTGAGTACAGATGTCTGTGTGTGTGTGTGTGTGTGTGTGCCACTGCATACATCTGGAGGAACAAAACAACCTCAATCATCAGGCCTTGATTTCTGCCTTGTTTGAGACAAGGTCCTTTGTTGTCTATCCACTGTGCACTGGACTAGCTGGCCCATGAATTTCTAGAGGATCTCCTATCTTGACCTCCCATATTTCTGTAGGAGCCCTGGAATTACAGGTGCTCATGCTACACATGAATCTTCTACAGAGGTTCAAATCCAGGTCCTCACACTTTTACTCCCATAGCCAGGCCCCTGGCAAAAGCACATGATATAATGGCTTCAACAGAGATGCAATGGCTAAAAAGTGCATGGAATGATGTATTTAGCATCCTTAACCACACAGGAAACACAAATTAAAATTACAGTGAGAGTCCACCTCACACAAACCAGAATGGGTACCATAAGAAATATTATTCATAACTTCTAATCACAAAACTTGTCGGTTGAGGCAGGAGAATTGCTGTAATTCAAGGCCAATATAATTACAAACAATCAAAACCAGAAAAGAAATGATGACAAGGGTGTGGAGATAGAGAAAACTCTTACATACTGCTAGTAGGGGCAACAATTAAAGAAAAAGAGGCCAGAGGTCACAAATGTGAGAGAGCACAGAGCAGGGGAGGAGAGCAGGGGAGGATTTGGAGGGAGAAAAGGGGGAAATGGTATAATTATACTTTAATTTCAGAAACTAAAAAATAAAAATTAAAGTCCATGTAATGGATATATACAATGAAGTTTTATTTGACCATAAAGAAGAATGAAATTATCTTACTCACAGAACAATGTATGTACCTAGTTATTAAGTGAAATAGAAAGATTCAGTCTAAATATCACCTTTGTCTCAGTTGTAGACACTTGATTTTATATAGCCATATAAATACATAGATAGACAGACAGACAGACAGACAGACAGACAGACAGACAGACAGACAGACAGACAGATAGATAGATAGATAGATAGATAGATAGATAGATAGATAGATAGATAGATAGATAGATAGATAGGGAGATAGGGAGATAATCAACAAAGCTAACATTAAATATGATTATTATCAGAAAAAAGAAAAAATAAATGTGAATAAATTGGTTCATCTTGAATGATTGAAACCAAATGAATGTTAACTAGCTTTATATTTTATTATGTTTTTAAATTTATCAGATAATCTTATAACACAAATGTTATTAGAAATATTTGGAAACATAATGACAGTTCATGAAAATTAAACAGAATTTCCAAATGACCCGGTACACACCCAACCGAATGGAAAGATGAGGCACAAATAAACCTGTGTACACTGAGGTGTATGGCAGTATTACTTACAACAGCCAAAAAGAGGAAACAACCTTAACAGCTATTGATGAATGAGTATAAATAAATACACTGTGTGCACACAATGTAATATTCTTCTACTTAAGAAATAAAGAAATTTTGACACATACTTCAGCCTGGGTGAACATTAAAGGTATTAGCTAAGTCAAATAAGCAAGTCATTGACAGCCAAATGCTGTAACATGTTCATTTCCATGAGGTGAACAGAGTAGCCAACTCATAGAAACTGGAGTAAAATGGCCGTTTCCCAGTGGTTAGGGAGAGGACATTATGGGAGCTGGAGTTTAGGGGTAAAGAGTTTCAGGTTGAGAAGCAAAGTTCTAGATTAAGGGTGTGATGGTAGCAAAGCAACAGGAAAATATTTAGTGTCACTCAATTATGCACTTAAAAGGATTAAAATGGTCAGTCTTACTTTACACATGTTTCACTATAATCAAAACACACGATATTTAGATGTCAGAAAAATATATGGACATCCCTGTTGCTGTATACCTTTGTGCTGCAGGCTCTGCCTCTGCCTCCATGTCTTTGAGCACTGCAACCAGACTCCCAGCTCAGCCATTTGTCCAGCGGTTGTTTCCAGGCCTTTTTCCAACTGTCCTCCTCCCAGAGCCTGAAAACTGAAGCTTCCTTCCAGGGCTGTCCTCCCAGCCGGCCATCCCCAACCAAAGGCCCCAAAGCCCAGGTTCCTATAGCCTGTTACACCCTGGAAACTGGCCCTGCTCTCTGGTGCTTTTAACTCAATATGATCAAAGCACATGCCGTATTGAAATTGTCTTCGTGAAACCACACTTTATGTATACCACTTAAAAAAAAAAGAAAAAAGTAGACCTACTTTGGGCCATCAGGTGGTTTTTTGTTTGTTTATTTTATTTTGTTTTTTGCTTTGTTTTGTTTTGTTTTTCTCCAAGAATTCTGACAGGGACTACAGAGGAGAAAAGAAAGCCTGAATAAAAATATCAACTAAGGTTATGACCAAAGGGTGCTGTGGTGGCTGAACTCAAGACAGGTGGGGAAACACAACAAATAGAATTATAGAAGCATGAGTCAAGCCTTGCTTGCCCCTAACACCATCACATCAACACTGCCTTCTGCAATCCTTCTAGGTCACACAGCCCTTCCCACTTCAGGCATTCATTGACTCTAGATGTCACCTGTTGATCCAAATCTCATTATCCTTTTTATCTGCGTACTCAATTCATTGGTTCTTATTACCACTTGAATTCCATATGCCTGTTAGAAGAGTGCCCGAAGCCAGAAAACATTAGATCTTTTAGACCTGACACCACAACAGTTGTAAACTACCACGTGGCTGCTCCAATTACCTAGTGCCTTCAGTTTAGCCATCTCCCTATCTCTTTTGTATCCCTTTCTTAATGTGCTATTTGATTTTCATTGGCATTTTGTTTTGTGGTAGGTTCATGGTTTGATTTGGCTGGGTTTTCTTACTGTTTTGTTTTGTGGTAACATGAGGGCTGATGTTGAGGTTGTTGTAGCAATGTAACTTTGACTGGCCTTGAATTCTGTACCCTTCTGGTTTCAACCTCTCAAATGCTGGGGTTAAAGATGTGTACCAATACATCCAGAGGTTCCAAAACACCAGGAATCCTGAGTGCAAAGTTTGAGCTCCACATGCTACATGTTTAAAGCAGAGAGTCGAGTGTTCAAATAGGAAAGTAGGAAATCAGTAAGAATTGAACACTGATCACCCAAACTTATAAACGTACCAAGACAGCTGAATCAATGGTCTATATAGTATCAAGAAGGCCAACACTAGGAGACCAGAGAAGGCATGGATGCGAGTAAAGCATGCAAAAACATGGCCATTCCCAAAGTGGAGGCAAGACACAGAAAGCATATGCTACTTGATGTTCCCTAAGCAGCACATGGTGCTAGTTTACCTCTGGCTAATTTCTTAAGCAGAAAAAAGCAATGTTTCATTAAGGATCCGTCTATTAATAAGACTCCAGAACAATGTATTCAGTTGACTAAGTTGCCCATGTAGCTAGGAAGGTACTCCAATGGCATTTAATGACCTCCGGGGCCGGGAGGAGTTACACATAATCAACACTGCCAAAAAGTCTTTGAGAAACAGATTGCAACTGCCATAATCACCAGCGAATCCATACCATTCTTCTTCTCATCATGCATTACCTGGATGGTTAAATCAATGTCACATGCCTATTCTGTGTTTTCAGGGGCTCCTGTGTAAGTATGAGGGGGGACCTGATTGGTCTTTTATTAAGGAATTATCCAAGGATGGGCTTAACTATGCATAGATACTGGACATCCAAAAAGAAGGGAATTTGGGCACCACTGCTGACAAAATCAACAGCAGCCCATGCTTTCATGGTAAATAGCAGAGGCCTTTGATACTCATTAAAGTTATACTGCTATGGCATCGTCTCTAACATTTCTCTAGTTACTTCTTGAAACATTCTTTCCTACTATGGCCGTGCTCCTTATCCTGAGACCCTAAACTGATTTTGCCTTAGGCATTGAATTCATTATTTTTCTTGTTTATATTAGCAACTGTTGGTGGGTGGTTTTGTGCACTGTGTAGTCAGATGC
>JAQQSO010005079.1:0-12302 GCA_028658305.1 Pachyuromys duprasi | reverse complement strand
GGATAGGAAGGTCATGCTGAAATCTATACACCTAGGGAAGATATACAAGAAGGAGGACCCCAGGTTGGTATGATCAATGCTTTTTTAGATGAACCAATGGGATGGACATTGAGTGGAGGATAATACAAGCAACAGGACAGGAGCATACCAAAGAGGGCCTCTGAAAGAATCAATATAGCAATGTATCAAAGCAGATATTAAGAATCACAACCAAGCCTTTGGCAGAGGGTGGGAAATAATAATAAAAATAGGGGAAGTTAATAAGACTTGTGGAGAACAAGAGCTCCACAAAGACCAAACTGAGCAGGGCACAGGGGTCTTCTATGGGACAGTTTCTCCAACCAAGGACCATGTATGGATATGTCCTAGAACCCCCGCTCAGAAGTGGCCCATAGTAGCTCGGTATCCAACTGAAGACCCTAGTAGGGGGAACAGGGTCTGTTTTAGACATGAACTCGATGGCTGGCTCTTTGACTCTCCCCCATAAATGCCAGGGAGTAACAGCCTGGCTAGATCCCAGGGGAGGACATTGTAGCCAGCCCTGAGGAGACAAGATGAACTGGGGTCTGATGGAAGGGGAGGAGATCCTCCCCTGTAGGTGGACTTGGAGTGGGCTGGGAGGAGATGAGGGAGGGATGGGGAGAGTGGGAGGGAAAGAAGGAGGGGCCTAAGCTGGGGATGCAAAGTACCTAACCTCTGATTGATATAAAAATAACAAAAAGAAAAATGTAAATGATTTACATAGATGTCTTTTAAATCACCCTTTATAGCTTTTCTTGTGCAGTTTACCAAGCATTCTTAAAGAAACATATTACCCACTGTCCATCATCAATTTAAGAAAATAAATAAGTATGGTTTATACCTAAAAAAAAAAAATGAACAGGGCCCATGCAGTGACTTGATGTGTCCATGAAAGAAACATGCTTGAGGCCACTGTCTTTTCCTGCCTTCACTGGCACTTTGCACATTACTATTGGCTCTAAAGGGCTCATATAACCAAGCCTTGCATAGAAAAGAAAGGATAGGGGCCCAAGTGTCCAGGGTTCACCTGATGTGGCTTCCTTAAGTGGTTATCACCTTGGCAGCCAAGCTGCCAATGCCTACACAAGATTGGGCATTCTTTGTCCTGTCCAGAAGCCCTAGAGGACGTCTGAGTAAAATGAAGCCTTTAACTAAGATAAGTTTATTTCTCAGAAAAAAATCAGTTCTAGTTTGAAAACCCAGAAAGTATGTAGTCAGGTAAGAGGTGGATTCCTCTACTGCTTCATTTGCCCAGACTCCTGCCTCTGAGACAGAGGCTGAGTCCTAACTCCCAACATTCACAATCTTATTTCTGCAGTCTTCAGGTGTCCAGCTCAGGCCTGGCTCTCCATGGATGTGAGGTGTTCTTTTTCCTTGTAGCATTTCCTCCCTGCCCCCACCCCTACTGGACCTAGAATCAGTCTCCTACTGGCTCATCATGCCTCAGAGACCTTTCCACTGGAGACCAGATTCTACTCCAAAAGAACAGAGAAGCCTGCATAAAGGTTGCTTTGGGGTCTTCAATAAGATGTGATCTTTACTTCCATGCCTATTTCCAAATCAAGTCTTAGAAATTCACCTTGCTCTATATCTGTTTTCTGATGTTGACCCAGTCCAGGTTGGGTGCATCAGGATTCTTTTCTGAAGGCCCTGGATGGATGTCCTTTAATAATGTGGAAAGGCATACAGATCCAAGATGAGTTTATCACGGAAATGGCCATTTTCTTTTCTTTTCTTTTTTTTTCCAGACATTGCAAGAGTGAAAGCCCTGATATCCATAGCCTCCTTGTTTCCCAGGTCTCTGGTACTTGCTGTTCATTTGTGAGTTGGGATGAGGGCACTTAACTTTCCCCTACTCTTCTGTAGCCTCTGATTAATTTTCCTAACTATAGAAAATTGCACTTTCGGTCAGCTTTTATATGGGCTCAGCTATGAGTCCTTTGTAAATTACTTGCAATAAATGTTCCTATGCTGGCATTTTGTTTCCACTCGACCAATTTCTGTGGCCTTCTGCCTCTTTCTGAGTAATTTTTGAGCCCATGTTCCTGCATTAACTATTCTCATATAATGTTCTCCTTGCCCTTAGATACCCTGCACATCTTCCTCCATCCACTGGGATGGAACCTAGAAAACTAGCTGTGGGCAACTACTAGCAAAGCCCAACAGAACCCAAAGGCAAGCTACCAAGATGCAGAACCAGGAGAGAACAGTCCAGTTCTCTTTCTCTTAGCTCCAAGTACCTGTTACATTTCATTTATAGACAACAAAACCCACCTGAGTTAAAGGGCTAGATTTGTATCTGTTTGGTTTTGTTTTTGTTTGTTTGTTTGAGCCTAGGAATGTTAAGTTATCCTCTTCAAATATTTTCTCTAGGTGGTAGCATGGAATAGTAGTATCTCTTTGTAGGGTTATTATGAGGTAAACCAGGATTTGCATAAAACATGTTACAGTACCTGGTCCATAGTAAATCTTAATGGAAGGGAGGCTTCTTTTGCGACTCGTTCTCTTGAATTTATTCTCCCTTGGATAATAAACTAGGACCCTTGGATCTATTTACTCTAGGATACTCAATTTTCATTTTCAGATTGGCTCCCCAGGTAAGTTTAGAAAGTGGAGAACAAAGATCTGAGGAGTAACAAGTGATGAGCAAGCAGTGATACACAGAGCACTCACTTATTGAAGGCTGTAAGTCATCTTCATACAACTCCACAGCCAGAATGCTGCTGATGGTGAGGTTCTGCCAACTGGGTAAGTTGCTCCAAATTACATGGCAGGTCTTTAATTTGAACACAGCTTTGAACACAGCCAGACCTGAAAGTCCACATCTATTATTATTATTTATTGTTATTATTATTATTCCTAATAATATGAGATCAGTTTATTATACTGAGGCTTGAAAGGGGACTTAGTGAGCATGGGAGACAAAATATAAGTAAGAATGGAAAGTATAGGAGACTTTGGAAGAAGGAAGAGTAGAAGGAAGTGAGAAGTCCAGAGCTCCAGAGAGGCAGGAAGGGATTAAATGCCCTCACAGGCAGGCTCACATTCACATCTAGCCTCCTCAGCCTGGCTACTAGCACTGTTTACCATAGACACTGGAATGTGGTGGTCCAGGGACCCTGATGCACTGACAGTACTGGGACACTAAATGTACAGACATGAAAACATGGGTGACTTTTTTTGTGCTCTCTTATAAACAGGTGAAAGAAAAAGAAGCAGACCATTCTTGAATGAATGAGAAAGATATGGAGAGGGCGAACTCAAGCAGGCACCTTAGGACAGTGAAATGAAAGGGTCAGACATGAAGGCTCCCCACTTACCCTGCCTGTCTGTTAAGAGATGTTCTAGACAGTTTTGTACTGGCTGATTTCTCTCTCATGTTCTGCTTGGAAACACTTCTGACAGCCCAGAAATCTGCCACGCCGAGGCCAAGATAGGAAGAAAATAGATAGCCATGTAGTGAGCTTTCTAAATACAGACTAGATCAGTGGTTCTCAACCTTCCTAATGCTGTGACTCTTTAATACAGTCCCTCATGATATGATGACCCCCAACCACAAAATTAGTTTCATTGTTATTTCATAGTTATAATTTTGCCACTGTTACGAATTGTGATGTAAATATCAGATATGCAGTATATCTGATATGTGACCCTTGTAAAAGGGTCATTGGACTCCCAAGGGGTCACAACCCACAAGTTGAGAACCCCTGCCCTAGACATAAGAATTCATGGAGACCACTCCCTGGTGGCTAAAGGAGTCAATGGGAGGAACTTTTAAAGTGTGCAATAGACACATATCCTAAGGCCCTGGAAGTTTGTTACCATCACTAATATTAAATCCATTTGCTGATTCACCCTCTAGAATTCCTCTGAGATACTTAGGACTCCAGAACCTTTTCCTAGAGGTGGCCTGTGACTACTCCCTATCTTCTACTTGTTTGTTTCGGATTATGACCCATCCTGGCAAAATGGAGGGTGACCAAGTGAGTGGACACTTCTGTACTTTGAAGCAGTAATAAAAATGGATGGGGAAAACTGGAGACGGGATTTGATGGTAGAGCATCTGACTGGCATGTATGGCACCCTAGGTTCAATACCAGGTACTGCCATAAAAAGAAAAGAAAAGAAAAGAAATGAGAACGAACTGGAGTAGGGTGGAGAGAAATGGGGGAAGAGAGGAAGGGCAATGGATGAGTATCCTGTCAAGGCTATCTCAGGGAATCTCACATCATGGAGCTCCAGGTAGCCTTGCAGGAAGTGAGGGCTTGGTTCTCATGATCTCAGCATATGACTCTAGCCTTGGTTTCAAAACTGTCTCACTACTGGATGGCATGTTCATTCAAAAATACTTCAGGGGCACTAAGCCTTCCCAGTTGCAAGTCTATCCCTCCACCTCTTTGCCCAGGGCCCTGGTATCTTTTAAGGTATCTTGTTCTCTTGGCCAATATAGTTCTGACCCTGGAAAATCAGAGGGTAATAACCCAGTCCTCCACCTCCTCACCTCCCCACCCATTTCCCTCAGTTATGTTTCCACAAGTGAGCAGACAAAAGGTGGCTGATTTAAAGATTATATTTGTGAACACCTTTTCTGGTACTGATAGAACTCATGAGCCAGTGCTGAGCTAACTAATTGTCTGATGTCTGAGTATCTGCCTTAAGAGTCTAAAGGAAAAAGGGCAAATTCTGACTGAGAGACATAGCTCCTCTCAGATGCCCTCAAACATGTTCATATTCAAAAATAGTTCGTGATCCACTATTTTGGGGCTTTGCCTCCATTACACTTCAAAGAAAGACTTTCCGCGATGGTAGCTGACGCTGCCTGAGATGCTCCAGAGAGAACCACAAGCAGTCTCATTCCAGACGGCAGCACAGCAGCTGAATAAAGTGCTTAGAAAGAATTATTTGGTGATAGAAAGGAACCAAAATAAAAAGCAGCCATCTCTCTCTATCCTACCCATCTGTCTACCCAGTGTGAGCTTTCCATGACTGTGGCTGCGTCCTGAAAGGTCAGGATGAAAGAGAGGGAGGAGTTTATCTAGAGAATAACTGTGGGAAGGTATGGAAAATCGTGTGAAGTCGAACCTTATTAAAGATTTGGGCTTTAAAGAGGTGTGGCTTCAAATAAATCCTGGTTATGCCACTTTTAATTACGTGATGTTGGGAACATTATCTTACATCAGTAAGCTTCCATTTCCTCGCTGATGAAATGATCAGTCACATTTTTTATAGCATTAGCTGGCATTATGCCAACAGTGACTATATAGTGCTATTATTATCTGAGAAATTAAGTTTGCTCTGAATCCCATACCATAAAAGATCATGCAATCAAAGAGCGCTTAAGAAGGCCCTGGGCTGACTGGGATATCTTCTCTCTGCTTGTTGGTTTTAGTAGTGCCAGAAGACGTTACACAGGCAATTGGGAAGGAGAAAGGCATCAATGGTCATAATCAGCATGGACCCTGAATACTATAATATGCATCTGCCAAGCAAGATGTGCTTTCTTATTTTAAAAAAAGTGGCATGGCTATTGTAGCCATAAGCAATTGCTTTCTGATTGGACTTGAGGCCTGTTCCACAGAAAGGAACTGATGTTTAGTACTATAGCCTAACCAGAATCCCAGGGCTCAGAAGGTCATAGACCCCAGAGAAGAAGCTAGTATTGTTTTACTAAACAGTCATGCTGTCAAACAGCTTTTTAAATATTTACAGGGATAGGAAAAATATAAGATCAGGAGGGTGTGGATGAGTGTTTTGATATGTCTTCTGGCATGACGTAACTATTGCACTCATGAACTCAGCAACTGTGGTGATCTGCACAAGATCTCCATAAAATCAAACTGACCAAAAACCCAGCATGCGTATGGTTGTGGCTCACAAAGCCCCAACCCTAACTGAGAAGCTAATAGCAGTTTGGTGATTCCTGGGAAAGGTAAAGTCATGCTTCTTTGGGGTGGCCATTGACAAGCCTGTGCTCTATTGAATTGTCCCAAATTATCTTCTTTTCTTTTTAAAGGAGTTTAGAGAGGGATGCACTGGGGAAAGAGCTGGGGATCGTATGGGGAAAGGAGGAGTGTGTGTATAATAAAATACGTCGTTCACATGTACAGAGTTCTCAGAGAATAAACAAAAATAGCATAATTTTTAAAAGGTTTTGAAAGGACCTCGGCAAAATTCTGAGGAGCCAAACCAGATGTGACGAACTTCATGAGCCAGTATTTCGGGATTCCCTGTTTTCTCAGCTAACCACTCTGCTGTCACCACAAGAGCCCTAAGAAAGCAAGAACAGACATTTTTCTCGTTGGTATCCAACATGAAGTCATATATCTAACTTCAAATCTCAAGTTAACTTTTAAACACCTTTTAGTGAAATGGACCTTCCAGAGATGACTTCTGTCCCCAGCTAAACGTAGAACATACTGCCTGTGCACTGGATGAGATGCTAAATGCAAGAACAACTCAAGCAAGACAAGGCCAGTGTACAAATAAAGTGTTCCTGGGGAGCAGGACTTTGGTGGCTGTAAGAGATGACGATCTGGTCCTACACTCTTAGCCTCTGTGAGAAGAGTGTTCAGATCTGTTTCTGAGAAGAGGCAGAGAACATTGAGTCTGCCACCACTCTTCTATCTTCTTCAAAACTTGCTCAGAGTCAAAGACAGTATGTTATACCACCCTGGACCAATGAACGGCATGCACACTCCTGTTTTTGTTGCTGTTGTTGTGGTTGGAGGGGGGGCATTTTTGTCTATTTGTTTGCTTTGTGAAAATTGATTGACAAATGACCAAAGATGGATGTAACAAACTGGGAATGTCTTTGGATGCACAGTGTATTGATCACTGAACCGTGTCTTATAGACTTTAGTGTGCACACAGCCTGAGACCAAAGGAGAGTAGACTCAGAGACCTAACACCAGGAACACTGCTCTGCAGAGGAGAAACAGTGAGGTGGCCCTGGAGAAGGATGGGCACTCAGCTGTCTCCCTCCCTACACTGCTCACTCTTTTCCCTCTCTTGACCTAATACATTCTCCTCTTCCTAATGCTTCTTATCCAATTTCCCAACCAGTTGCTTTGATGTTTTCTTCTAAATATGCCTCAAAGCTCACTAGACAACTGAGCATTCTCCCTACGGACTGAGTGAGCATTCAGCTGACATTTCTCAGTGCCTTCAGTACTCTCTGAAGTCCTCCAACCTCCTCGCTCTGAAACCCAGAGAACAGGCATCTGCCTACAGCAAACACAGACTTGGCTCTGCAGGCTCAGCCACCCGGGATGCTTGTGTAAGGCAGAAGAAAGGAGAAACCTCCTGCTAGATTCCCTTTAGGGTTTCTTAACTAATTAATGAACACTGTGGCCAAGCAGGAGAAATGGGAACCTGAAAAGAAAATCATAATAACGAAAAATAAATCAGCTTGTTTTTACATTGCAATTTACATATAGTCCTCTATGTTTCTCATGTTTCTTGTCTGTTGTGTTTTTTCCTTTTTTTACTAGTTTCCTACAGCTGCCAAAACAACATACTACAAACTTAGTAGCTTGGGGCAACAGAATTTTATTGTCTTATGGTTCCAGAAATTGAAAATTTTAAATCAAGCTACCACCCGGGCCATGCTTCCCCTAAAGACTCTGGAAAAGAGCCTTTTGTACTTCTTCTTGGTTTCTAGAGGCTTCCAGAAGCCAACTGAATTCTTTGTCATATGTCATCATTCTATTCTCTGTCAATGCATGGCCTTTTCCCCTCTATATAAACACTGTGCCATTTCCTCTTCTAGTCATCAGTCCTTCAGTACACTTATCTTAGCTAATTTCTGTCTTTAAGTACTCTGTTCCTAGCTGAGATCATATTCTGATGTTGTGCTGGACATATATCTATGAAACACCATTCATTCGAGCACAGTGCTATTTTGACAAGGTTCATCTCTTGTGTAGGCCCTCTTAGGCAAATATTCAGCTGTGATCTTGGGTTCTCCTTTTTCGATTTTGCTGCAATTTCTCATCTCTCAATCCTACTCAAATGTTCTTACACAGTATCATTTGTATCTGTACACAGTATGTTTTGTATTTAGCTTTGTATCTTTTAAGTTGTTTACTCCCAGAATTGAGCCTTAACATGAACATCTGACTACAAGCCCTTATTTTGGAAGACATTTCTTAGAAGCACCAGGATAGGGGTGGGGAAAGAGAAAAGTCCAGAAGTTGACATTGTTATCATGTGGGGATAGGTTCAGTTTCACTGGGACCATCTAGAAGATTATGTGTATAAGAAGAGGTCAGGAAGTTGAGATATTTATCCCATCTGTCATTAGCTAACTGGACGTCTCCTGGGAGCATGAACTCCACTCATCTCAAACTTGTGCTTTGGACTGGTTGAACAGTGCCCTACAACCAAAGAAACCTGTAAGACCAAAGGAATCAAAGATGATGCAAGTAAGTAGCTGAAGGCTTGCTCAGGAAACAAGTGTCAAAGGAAAAGGTCTACAAACACTGATGGTACATGATGAGCCCAGTATGACAAACTATTTACAGAGCTTTCCAGGTTCTTCTTAGTAGGTACTCACTTAGTATACACATGTTGAATTGCATTGCTTTAGTCATTTGAATAAAGATATATCATTCATGCACTATCATAGTCTGTACACTGTGATAGAACTTGTAGAGACCAGCCTTATGTAATTTTGGGCTTGGTATAAAATCATTGCCTTAACAAACACCTACTGTACCGGTTAGTATTTTTGTCCATTTGATACAAGCTAAAGTTATCTGGGAAGAGGGAATCTCAATTGAGAATATGCCTTCATCAGATTGGCTACAGGCAGATCTGTGGGATATTTTCTTGATTAACAACTGATATGGGAGGGCCCAGCTCACTCTGGGTGGTTCTACTTCTGGCCAGGTGGTCTTGTATTGCATTATAAAGCAAACTGAGCAAGCTGTGGACGCAAGCCGGTAAGCGGTGCTCATCTACGGTTTCTGCCTCAGTTCTTGCCTCCAGGTTCCTGCCTTTCGTGAGTCCTTCCTTGTCCCTCCTCAATGATGGACAATCTTCTGAACATGAAAGTCAAATAAACGTTTTTCTGATTTTGGTTGGTGTTTTATCATGGCAATAGAAAAGCAAGCTAGACCAGCCATTCATCCTGATCTTCACACATTCCAATCACCCAACAACCCTGACTCCTTCCTTCAAATGGACTAGCTTCCACCCTCTCCCTGAAAAAAATTCCAGTCATTTACTGGTTTCTGTACAGGATTTTCACCAATTGGGAAGTTAACATGGAGAACCTGAGGCCCAGAATTGAGTAAAGACCAAGGAAAATACTGATACTACTGACACAGACCATTTCCATCCACCTTCCCGTACTCCATTACCACCCAGGCTACCCAGCACTGCTCTTCTCAGTACATGTCCTACACCAGAAACATTCACACTCACCTTGCTCCCCCCTTTAACACAAACAGTTCTCTTGAGGTCTCAAATTTGGTTCCTTTCTTTTTTTTGTCATTTTAGGACAAGCTGACACAGGGCAGACAATTGCAAAGCAGGACCTTCCCAGTAGCCAAGCTGTCTAGTGAGCTACATTCCCCAAGGTCAGGCTTGTCAGACATCAGCACAGACTCTTGGTCTACAGATCTTGCCTCATGTCAAAGCCCTGCTTCTTTCTCTGCATGCTGAGAAGGTCCCTGTCTCTCTGTCTCCCTAGGTCCCTTGATGTGAGCTTTTAATATTCATCTCCTTCTCTTTCTCTCCATGTGAATTAAAAGAACAACTTACAAGGCAAACAGGAGGAAAATAACAGATTGCTGCTGCTCATTCAAGCTTCGGCTCAATAGAGTCTGATAAAGGCTGGAGACTGGGCCCCTCCCTGTTGAGGAAAGGGGAGTTGGGGGCACCATGATTACAGTACCTTGAATGTGCTTGTGAGCACAGGGGATTTTCCAGATGCAGATCCATTTTTTCTTCCTGAAGCTTTACTATCTACTGGAACCCAAGCTCAGGCTTATCTCTCCCATTTCCTGACACATAATCTTAATGAATTCATTTCAAATTCCTGGTTTCATTTGGTTTCCCTACCTAAAAAATGGGGGGGGGGGCAGTAATCGCTTTCTAAATTAACTGTAACACTAAATAATCAAGTAAATAGAAATACATTTTAGAATAATTCTTTCTCACACACGCAAACACAATTTAAATCTGCTAACCAAAACTTTAGAATCTTACAGCCAATGCTCTCCTGGATCGCAGGTCCTGCTTCAGCTACCTCCCTGTTTCTTTTCTCCCCACTGAAGTCAAACCTCATGGAAAGTCTATATTTGTTACAGGCATTTCCTCACCTCCCACACCCACTCCTCAGCACTCAGCTTCTGCCACCTCACTCCCCTGTAACACTTCTCACATGACCAACAGCACTGTTGCTCATTCTAACTAATATAGCTTTAGCTGTCATCTAATCTGACCTTTTTCTTTCTCTAGAACCCTGTCCTTTGAGCATAATCACCTTCATTGTCATCTTCACTAGAAGCATTTGTGACTACTCAGGAGATATACTCAAGGTCGGGCTGGTTTTTTGGCATTGGCATTGCCTCACAGAGGGAAGGGGTGGGGAGAGACATCAGACCCTTACCTGAGAGCTCAGTCGCTCCTCTGTATCCCTCCTGCTATATGTATGTAAGGTGTGATAGAACACGTAAGAGGTTAACTGTAGAGGGGTTCTCATTATACAACAACTAAGGTGTCTCCCATGCTTGGTGTGAGACCTTCTGGTGCTTTGAAGTCACCCAAACTCCTCTAAGGAGCACTTCATGAGTACTCCATGGGCAATCCCAGTAAACTGATCCATTCATCAAGTTGGACTGTGGTGGAATCGTGATTTCGGCCTGTCACCAGTGCCCTATCCAAACAAAGTAGACTTTATTTATGTCTCCTGAGAAGAGTTCAGGAAACACACTGGCTGTTCTTAGCGGCTTTACTCAATCCTCTGGCCTTAACGTCTAAATGTCACTGCCTCCAGACCTCTCTCTTACATTTCTGGTTAATACTGCTTGGGCAACTGCCTCCATTTCCCATCAATTTCAGTTTTGCACACCTTAATCTTATCATTGGTTTGTCTAGAATCTATGGATCCTATTTATTTCTCCAAAACTTCCTCTTCTATCTGCCATCTATAACTCCATTCATATTTATCACCAGAATCTGGCTCATCTGCCCAGCTTTTAGGAGCCTTGTTGTAACATCCTCCTGCAGGTTACTATCCCTACTTCTTTGCCTGAATGCCACCTGCAGAGGGTTAGGCTTACAGGCACATTGGCGCGGACCACTCTCCTGAGCACCTTTTGAGTAGGTGAGAGTATCGTGGGGAAGCATACCAAAGCTATAAGCTGGGGTGATAAAGCACCTGGGAGCAGGCAGCAGCATCATGTCCTCTGAGATCTCAGTCACTGATGGAGAACAGGGCAGGATTACAGGAGGCAGCAAGACCATCTCCATGATGTATAATGTCAGCATTAAATGAAAACATGAATACTGAACTCTTACAGAATCACTGACATTACAGGTTCTGCCAAGCTGACTCCCCCTCCACCAGCCTGTGCTCCCTGATGGTAAGTGCCATTCCTTGGAGCTGAAATCAGACAGGAAGAATATTTGAGGCAGAGGAAGAAGCATGAAGAAAAACAAACAATCGTGGAACATGGAGTGGTCCCTGGATAACAGAAGAAGAAATGTTAGGTATAATGGAGTGTGCGGGAGCTGCCAGAGGGAAGACCACGGTTTTCTTTATGTTGCCATTCCCTCAACTCCCCACTAGCAGCCATTAATACCAACATTGTAGTCTGGTGAGCCCATGAGTATCTGACCAAGACTCACCTTTGTCAGTTCATTGATGATTTCCTTCTTCCTTCTCCTTGGGGGTCTTAGAACTGTCTTTTCACCTTAATCACACACACACACACACACACACACACACACATATATATGCACACATTCCACTAGAGCTGCCTACAGAATGGCAAAATTAAAATGGATAGCTCTGAAAGACCTCCCATGCTCATGGATTGGTAGGATTAATATAGTGAAAATGACCATATTGCCTAAAGCAATCTACAGATTCAATGCAATCCCCATCAAAATACCTTCACAATTCTTCATAGACCTTGAAAGAAAAATACTCAACTTCATATGGAGAAACAAAAAACCCAGAATCTCCAAAACAATCCTCTACAACAACAGATCATCTGGAGGTATCTCCATCCCTGACCTCAAGCTGTACTACAGAGCAATAGTAATAAAAA
>JAQQSO010005078.1:0-12305 GCA_028658305.1 Pachyuromys duprasi | reverse complement strand
AATCAATCAATTAGAAATGAATAAAACTATTCAAAGAATCAATGTAACCAAGAGATGGTTCTTTAAAAAATCAATAAGATAGACAAGCCCCTAGCCAAACTAACAAAAAGGCAGAGAGAAATGGTCCAAATCAGCAAAATCAGAAATGAAAAGGGGGACATAACTACAGACACTGAGGAAATCCAAACAATCATTAGGTCTTACTACCAAAGCCTATATGCCACAAAATTTGAAAATCTCAATGAAATGGACAATTTTCTTGAGAGATTCCATCTACCTAAATTAAGCCTAGATCAGATAGGAAGATTGAATAGACCTATATCCCCCAAGGAAATAGAAGAAGTCATCAACAGCCTCCCTATCAAAAAAAGCCCTGGACCAGATGATTTTAGTGCAGAATTCTACCAGACCTTCAAAGAAGTCCTAACACCAATTCTTTCTAAAATGTTCTACAAAATAGAAATAGTAGGAAAATTACCGAACTCTTTTTATCAAGCCACAGTCACCTTGATACCTAAACCACACAAAGATCCAACAAAAAAAGGGAATTTCAGACCTATTTCTCTTATGAACATTGACGCCAAAACACTCCATAATATACTTGCAAACTGAACCCAAGAACACATAAAAGATATCATCCACCATGATCAAGTAGGCTTCTTCCCAGGCATGTAAGGGTGGTTCAATATATAGAAATCCATCAATGTGATCCAGCATATAAACAAACTTAAGGAGAAAAACCACATGATCATCTCCCTAGATGCTGAAAAAGCATTTGACAAAATCCAACACCCATTCATGTTTAAAGTCTTGGAGAGATTAGGGACACAAGGCACATACCTAAACATAGTAAAGACAATATACAGCAAGCCTATAGCTAACATCAAACTCAGTGGAGAGAAACTAAAATCAATCCCACTGAAATCAGGGACTAGGCAAGGCTGCCCATTTTGTCCATATCTCTTAAACATAGTACTTGAAGTCCTAGCTAGAGCAGTAAGACAACTAAAGGAAATCAACGGGATACAAATTGGAAGGGAAGAAGTCAAAGTATCACTGTTTGCAGATGATATGATAATATACATGAGTGACCCTAAAAATTGAACGAGAGAACTCCTTCAACTGATAAACACCTTCAGTAAAGTGGCTGGATACAAAATTAAATCAAAAAAAAAATCAGAAGCCCTCCTGTACACCAAAGACAAAAGGGCTGAAAAGGAAATTAGGGAAACAACACCCTTCACAATAGCCACTAATAACATAAAGTACCTTGGGGTGACTCTAACCAAGCAAGTGAAAGACCTATATGGAAAAAAAACTTCAAATCTCTGAAGAAAGAAATTGAAGAAATTAGAAGATGGAAAGATCTCCCATGCTCATGGATTGGTAGGATTAACATAGTGAAAATGACCATATTGCTAAAAGCAATCTACAGATTCCATTGCAATTCCCATCAAAATACCTACACAGTCCTTCACAGACATCGAAAGAAAAATACTCAACTTCATATGGAGAAATGAAAAACCAGAATCTCCAAAACAATCCTCTACAACAACAGATCATCCGGAGGTATCTCCATCCCTGACCTCAAGCTGTACTACAGAGCAATAGTAATAAAAACGGTATAGTATTGGCATAAAAATAGAATAGGGGATCAATGGAACCGAATACAAGACCCAGAAATGAACCCACACACTTATGGAAACTTGATTTTTGACAAAGAAGCCAAAACCATTCAATGGAAAAAAGACAGCTTGTTCAACAAATGGTGCTGGTCCAACTGGATATCTGTATGCAGAAAAATGAAAGTAGATCCATACTTATCACCTTGCACAATGCTAATGTCCAAGTGGATCTAAATAAACCAGTTAGAAGAAAAAGTGGGGAAGACCCAAGAACTCATTGGCACAGGATACTACTTCCTGATTAGAACACCAACAGCACAGGCTCTAAGATCAACAATAAATAAGTGGGACCCCATGAAACTGAAAAGCTTCTGTAAAGCAAAAGACACTGCCATCAAAACAAAAGGACAGCCTACAGACTGGGAAAGGATCATTACCAATCCTACTTCTGACAGAGGGATAATATCCACTATATATATAAAGATCTCAAGAAGTTAAAAAGAAAGAAAGCAAGTAATCCAATAAAATATGGGTTATGGAGCTAAAAAGAGAACTGACTGTAGAGGATTATAGAATGGCAGAAACACACTTAAAGAAATGCTCAAGTCCTTAGCCATCAGGGAGATGCAAATCAAAACGACCCTGAGATTTCACCTTACACCCACCAGAATGGCTAAGATCAAAAACTCAAGTGACAACGCATGCTGGGGAAGTTGTGGAGAAAGAAGAACCCTCCTCCATTGCTGGTGGGAATGCAAACTTGTACAACCACTCTGGAAATCAATTTGGTGCTTTCTTAGACAATTAGGAATAGTGGTTCCTCTAGAACCAGCTATACCAAACTCAGGCATATATCCAAAAGATGCTCTAGTACACAACAAGGACATTTGCTCAACTATGTTTGTAGTTGCTTTATTTGTAATAGCCAGAACCTGGAAACAACCCAGATGTCCCTCAGTTGAGGAATGAATACAGAAATTATGGTACTTTTACACAATAAAGCACTACTCAGCAATTAAATAGAAGGAAATCATGAAATTCGCAGGCAAATGTTGGGACCTTGAAATGATCATCCTAAGTGAGGTATCCCAAAAGCAGAAAGAAACATATGGTATATACTCTCTTATATAGACTCTCTTATATAGGATAGGAAAGTCATGCTGATAGCTATCCGCCTAGGGAAGATAAACAAGAAGGAGGATCCTGGTTGGTATGATCAATGCTCATTTGGATGAACAAATGGATGGACATTAAATGGAGGAGAATACAAGCAACAGGAAAGGAGCATACCAAAGAGGGCCTCTGAAAGAATCAATAAAGCAATGTAGCAAAGTAGATTTTAAGACTCACAACCAAGCTTTCGGCAGAGGGCTGAGAATAATAATGAAAATAGGGGAAGTTAGTAAGACTTGGGGACAACAAGAGCTCCACAAAGACCAAATTGACCAAGGCACAGGGGTCTTATATGAGACAATTTTTCCAACCAAGGACCATATATGGATATGGCCTAGAACCCCAGCTCAGATGTGGCCCATGGTAGCTCGGTGTCCAACTGAAGACCCTAGCAAGTGGAACCGGGACTGTTTCTGTCTTGAAATTGATGGATGGCTCTCTGACCCTCCCCCATACATGTCAGGGAGTAACAGCCTGGCTAGATCCCAGGGGAGGACATTGCCAGCCCTGAGGAGACAAGATGAACTGGGGTCAGATGGAAAGGGAGGAGATGAGGGAGGGATGGGGAGAGTGGGAGGGAATGAGCGAGGGGGCTAAGCCTGGTATACAAAGTACCTAACCTGTGATTAATATAAAAATAAATAAAGTACATTTATAAAAAAAATCTTAATCAGAGCTGAGCTGTTGTAAGAACATGTTTTAAAATATAGAACAGATAATTGTTACGTCTGTGATGATCTCTTTAATAGAAAAAAACAACTAGTTATTAACACATAAAATTTATTAGAGTAATGTAGAGA
Source organism: Pachyuromys duprasi (assembly GCA_028658305.1). Taxonomy (NCBI): domain Eukaryota; kingdom Metazoa; phylum Chordata; class Mammalia; order Rodentia; family Muridae; genus Pachyuromys; species Pachyuromys duprasi. The sequence continues at coordinate 8,707 of JAQQSO010005078.1, read as the reverse complement.
ATTTTATCAACAATTTGTGATGGAGAAAAGTTCTACAACAATATTTTGAATGTTAGCAGTAGGATGCTGTAACATCATTCTTTTGGTCTTCAGAGTCCCATTCATGTGACCAGTTTTCACAGAAGATATTTGAAGAATTTAGGCAAAAGTGGTGTTTTCTAATTAATGTACTATGCATATTAATTAACTGTGTATGAGTATATTTTTGAAAAGGAGCACAGAAAACAAGGAGAAAATTCATGAGAGTATTGATAATACAAGGAAAATAGCTATAATAGCTACAACTTAGGATGAATGATTATTAGTGGGTATAGGGGAAATTCTATGCAAAATAGCATAGAATTTAAAGATAGATTAAATGGGAAATAGATGGTATCTGGGTTACTATGAAGGAGGGAAGAGTCATTTCTGTGCTTATAACCAGGAAATATGCATTAGCATTAAGTAAAGGAATACTGGTAAAGATAAAGCACAGTAAAAGAAAAAAAAGCTATAGGTTAGACTACACCAGAGAGATTCATTCATCTGTCATTTTGGAAAACTCAGTCGCAAAGGTTAGAATTATGTAAATTCAGCTGGTAAATCTATAATGGACACACATCACCTTTTGAACACCAGAAAATCTAATAACGTCACATTGCTTTGGTTTGTTTGTTCAGTTTCCTGTCTTATTTAATAATCTTACAGTAATCTTGTATGAAGGACTAGGTTTTCAAAGTCAGATTTCTAGTCACCAATTACATTTCACACAGTCACTCTTCAGATTCCAGAACAGTTTTCTTTGATGTGATAGAAATATTATGGAATAGTCATAGAAGTAATAAGATTTTATAGCATAGTACTGTTTAACTATATGTATTCCCTTCTCCTCAAAATTAAAAAGTTTAGATATTTCTAACATTGCATTTTATCATGTTTTAAATGGATTGAAGAAAGTTTTGCCAGCTTATGAAAATTATGATTAATATCATTAAGAGATCACAGATTAGTCATTCTGGTCTATCTGCAACAAACAAAGTGGATAATGGGTGAGATTTGTGCTGTACAACTCCATGGCCCATGTGAATCAACTGCTATGCAAAATGTTTGTCCTGAAGTAGAAAGCTAAATACTGCTGCATTATTCTTCATTAGATTTTAGTGTTTTTAATATTTGTTTTTAGTATACTTAGTATTTTAGAAGAACTGGCATAAGAACTATTCAATAAATTAATGACTTCAAGAAAATGTGATTTTGGATACTATTTCTTGAACTGGAAATGTTGTTTATTACACAACAACCCATGGTTACCTGTTATTCTCTCTAAGGGTTTTGTATTTCCAAGATCATCTTTTACAAAAATATTTTACATGAGATACACATGAGAAGATTTCCTTGTACAATTGTGGAAGTTTCAAAATCCTAACCTAACCCGATATACTTATGTATGAATAGATTCAGGCACAGGTTTTTGGTGTTTTCAGTTTTGAGCTACAGGGTAAAAGACTCAGTGTGAACATTGTGAAAATAAGCATCCTTGGGTATTTTCTAATTTAAGTCTTAGTTTACAAAGGAAAATGAGTAATCTGTTTTTGTTGTTTTGTTTTGTTGTTTTAGTTTTTTTAGAATATAAAAGATGTGGATTCTAAACAAAGTTTTATAACTAACATATAAAACTGAATGCCTTCCATTTTATACTTGCCTGTCTGACATCAAAATGAACTAGCCAATTTTCTTCCATATACTGTGTATGCAAGGGAAATTGCAATTCTTCTAGTTCTGTACCTTAAACATCATTGCCAATACAACCAAGAATTAATTAAAGATATTATGAGTAAGTAGCCTGATGACAACATACCTTCCCTACATACTATACATTAACTAAAACTTTTATTTGATTGAGTACCAGAGACTAAATTAAAAATTATTATCACCAACACAGCCATAAAAACCGGAGGCCCTGAAGAGAATGATACCCCAACCATGGACAATACATGCAGAGGACCTAAAGCCCCAGCTCAGTCTCTAAGTGGAGTCCCTAGTAAGGGGAGTAGAGGCTGTCTCTGGCATAAACTTCGTGGCAGGCTCTCTGATCACCTCCCCCTGGGGGTGCAGTCTTGCCAGGCAACAGAGGAAGACAATGCAATAATTTCTATTTTTAATTAAATTTTTATTTTTTACATTAATTACATTTTATTTGCTTTGTATCTCAGCTGTAGCCCTCTCCCTCATTCACTCTGAATCCCACCCTCCCTCCCTCATCTCCTCCCATGCCCCTCTCAAGTCCACTGAAAGGGAGGTCCTTCTCCCCTTCCATCGGACCCTAGCTTATCAGGTCTCATCAGGACTGGCTGCAATGTCCTTCTCTGTGGCCTAGCAAGGCTGCTCTCTGCTCAGGGGAGGGTGGTCAAAGAGCCAGCCACTAAGTTCTTATCAGAGACAGTCCCTGTTCCCCTTACTAGGGAACCCACTTGGATTCTGAGCTGCCATGGGCAACATCTGAGAAGGGGTTCTAGGTTATATTTATGAATGTACCTTGGTTGGACTATCAGTCTCAGAAAAGACCTCTGTGCCCAGATATTTTGGTTCTGTTGCTCTCCTTGTGGCACTCCTGTCCTCTCCAGGACTTACTAACTCCCCCTTCTTTCATATGATTCCCTGCACACTGCCCAAAGTTTGGTCATGAGTCTCAGCATCTGCTTTGATACACTGCTAGGTAGAGAGGATTTCAGAGATCCTCTATGGTAACAAGTTCTGATGAGACCTAATCAGCTAGGGTCAAATACAAGGGGAAGAGGACCTCCTCTATCAGTAGACTAGGGGAGGGACAAAGGGAGAAAGAAGGGAGGGTGGGTAGAATTTGGATGAGATGAGGGAGGAGACCACATGCAGGATATAAATTGAATAAATTTTAAGAAATGATAATAAAATAAATAAAAACACTGTGCTTATCTTTTTTTTCTATTATTATGTGATATTCCTTTTACACTGTCCCAATTTGGGTTACACTTATACCAATTTAAATCTTATAACTAATTAAATATACCCTAATATAATGCTCACATAATTCAAGTTATATCATACTTATTCTGCTTTTATAATTCCTGTTATTGGTCATAGGATACTCTTTGATTACTTATGGAATCGCAAACCTTCAATACAAGTATTTCATCATTTTCTATTCAAAACTATAACCAATTATCAAAGAGTTAATGTGTTACTTTAAGTTCAAGAGATGTATATTTTCACACTATAATTTAGGAATGTAAAAATCCCACATAAATGCACAAGCCTTTGATCTTTCTCAAAAATTCCAGCAATTAATCTGTTTTTTGTTTTGTTTTGTTTTTTGACTTCTGGATCACATAATGTGATGTATTTAATTTGGTATATAACTTCTTTTTCTTCTGCTTAGCAAGCCACGTCCTCTTCTCAAATACCTTTACCTCTGTGCCCTTCTGACTGATTTCTTTAAATCTTTATGGATAAATATATATTTAGACCCATCTAAGTAATTGCAGATTAGCTCACAGTAGCTTTAAGTTTATTACATATATCTTTACTGGACTGTTTCTTTTGACAGGTACGGTAATATATGTACACATTCACAAATTAGGATATGAACCAAACAAGTTCCAACAGAGCAACAATACTTAAACCACCACTCTGTACTTTCTTCTTATTTTATGAGAACAATTCCAGTTTTTCTTGATATTTTGTGTCAGCATCATTAATGAAAAGAACTCAGAAAATACTGGTCAAAATACTGTTAGGTTTTAGTTTAATGCATTTTTATGTAAATTTAATGAGACAGGAAGTAGTATAAATCTTTGCATCCGTAAATATGGAAAACATTTTCCAGTGGATCATTGTGCATTACTATGAAATTGGCCGCCTACTTTTGCTTTAGCCCCTGAACTTATATTTTATAGTGTGAGGAAAACAAAACAAACAACACTATTTAGTAGGTTCTGCGACAATCAGATTGTTCAGATATTTTCCTCTTACTTCTGTAGTACATTTTGTTTAATGTTTTTCCTACAGAAGTATAATGCAATATTAAAATGGCTATCTCAAAACTCTGAATACATGTACTAGAAGTACACATATAACAAATATACTGTAATAACAAACATGCTATAAACATATGAAATAATCTCTTGGTGATGTCATTGTCAACTTGAAATACTATTTGAGCAATACCCCAGCAATGTGATGTTAGGTGAGATGATTATTAAATATATTTTTTGCCAATTGTTTATTTATTTTTCCATCATTCTTAATTTTTTACATTAATTACATTTTATTTGCTTTGCATCCCAGCTGTAGCCCCCTCCTTCGTTCCCTCCCAATCCCACGCCAATTGCATCTTAAACAAAGCTGTCTACTAAAACCGAATTATTGAAGTTTTCTGTGTGGAATTAGACTTCACTGAGTTTCCCCTCACTTGTCTAGAAAGTTCTAGCTTCCTAAAGATATTATTATACCTAAAGAGGTAGATTTAAAACTGTGCAATTTACATTTTTGTTCATTATTTTTAAAAAAGAAAAGAAAATGAAAATAAAATAGATTTTCTCCTGTTTCTCTAAAAGATTGCAGTGTTGGAGTCAGAACAGGCCTTCAGGTTAAGCTCCCCAGCTGGCACACAGAGTAGGGTGCTAATTGCTTTAGTGTGAAGTTCAAAGCCTTGAGAACTTATTGGTTTAAAAAAACTGTGTTAGGTTGTGTTCTTTGCTTTTTTTCAAAAATAATGTTATCTAACTACCAGTATAGCAGAACTTCTATGTTCTCAGCTTTAGATTCTATTGTGGTCAGAAAAGGAATCTAGTGCTGCTCAGCAGTTGAAAAGGAATCTAGTGCTGCTCAACAGTCACTTTGGTAAGAATGTTGTCAAGTTCTTGCAGAGTTTCGTCCCTGCCATTTAAATGGCATGTCTGTCAGAATTAATAGCATGGGAAACTAGATCATCTACTTAAAAGGTAGTTGATCTTTCTTTCTCAGAGCATTAAAAGAAAGTCATTTAAAACTAAGGAGACATCTACCTAGTAACATTAACCAACACTGTAATTAAGACATTAATCCAGGAATTTTCTTGCATATTTCACACTGAGTAGGATTAGACAGTATAAGAAAAATGAATACAATTAAAAAGATTTAAGTGGGAAATTGACTGTCATTATCTTAGCTAGTGGCATTATCATCTTATATCAAGAACAGAGATGATTATTTTCTGAGTAACTGCTGAAAATGTGTAGAGATGTTTTAAAGAGAAAATTATTTTTATCTGCAGTGATTTTTCTTAGTTGAAGCAAGATGCACAATGCTCTAATGAACTCCCTCAATTCCTCTATTTATGGACTTGCAAATTGCTCAGGTTTGTCAGAGTTACATATGAATATCAAGCTCTCTGCTAATGGTGTGTCTATTAAAGAGGGATGCCAAGCATACTGCAAAATCTCATCTTTATTTCATAAGTGTTGTCTTAAAGTCCATTAACATCTGATATTTCTTCATGGAAAAGAATCTTAAATTAAATATTTAAATTATAGAAAATATAATAAAGTATTAGCTTCTAATTTGGACAGAATGGACTATTTTCTTTCCTCTTCCAAATTTCACTGCTATATTCTGTTCACTGTCTTTTTTAAGAAACTATTTACCTATTACTAACAGCTTCTTTCATTCATGTGTGTACACAGTGGCTAGAAATGGTGATTATCATCAAGTATATCATCATGGAAAATCCCTACTTATTAATGCTTTTATATTTTACTTTTCTACTCATTAATTTGAATTATATGAAGTTGTCTTTTTGGAGATGAAGTACAAGCTAATAATAGATGTTCAATTCAGAAGTTCATGCTCACTTAAGCATAAGAATTAGCTTATAAAACTAAGAGACGATGGATCATTTTATTAAAATAAGCTAGATCAACACTACAAATAATTTAAACACAATGCTTTTAAAAATAATAAAATAATAATAAATAATAAAAGGGCCGAGGCTTTCCACAGGCCTAAAACTACTGAAATGGGATTGTAGCATCTGACCAGACATAAGATCATCCACAATAAACGTGAGCTTGCTACCTTAAAAAGAACCAAGTCACCAGAGGTGACTCAGGTTTGACTTATGCACAGAGAATGATGCTTGTCTTCCAGAAACAGAGAAATGGTGAAATGCCTTTTATTCAGGTACTGGGCTAACTATGCTATATAAGGCTTCTCATCTACATTTCATAACCTTGTGATAGCTTCTCCAAAACAAGGATCTGGGGGAGAAAGCACAATATACAGCTGACACAGGATTTGAATTCACATGTCATATAACGCAGTTCTTTCCATTTTTCCATAAATGAATCAAGATCAGACTGACAATGATAAAAATAAAATAGACCACCTTGAGAAATCAGTGGCATAGAATACGTAACAGAAAACTATAATGCAGCAAATTATTTCCAAGTATCACATACTTGTCAATCCAGAGAGGCTGTTTGCATGGAATGTGTGATTTCACCAAATTTTCCCATAGTTTAAACCTAAAAACTACCCAAAGGTTAAAGTTTATGTAAATGGGAGACCATTGTAATATACCGTATTAAAATGTAACTTAAATGTGTTGGAGAACATATCCAAGAATTAACATTTATAATCCTTTCCTCTAGACACTGGAAATAACTATGCAGACTTACACACACAGTGTAGGTGCAAACTTAAATTTTAGTACAAATGATTCTGATTTTTGAAAGACAAGGTTTATCTTAAGAATTGTTTTTAAATTTTAATTTAAACCCAGTTGTGTGATGAAAGAGAAAATTTAAGTAATAAGAAAATTCTACGATATCCTTGTTTTTCATGAATTTGCAGGAAAATGGTGGAAACTAAAAAGGATCATCCTGAGTGAGCTATCCCAGAAGCAGAAAGAGACACACAGTATATACTCACTCATAAAGACATATAATATAGGATAAACCTACTAAAATCTTTACACCTAAAGAAACTAATCAAGAGGGAGGACTCTTGCTAAAATGCTCAATCCCCATCCAGAAAGGTAAAGAGGATGGACATCAGAAAAAAGAGAAATCAGGGAAGTAGTCAGGAGCCTGCAACAGAGGGCCTCTGAAAGGCCCTGCAGACTATCAAAGCAGATGCTGAGGCTTATGGCCAAATTTTGGGCAGAGTGCTGGGAATCTTATGAAAGAAGTGAGAAATAGTAAGATCTGGAGAGGGCAAGAACTGAACAAGGAGAGCAACAGAACCAAAAAATCTGAGCACAGGGGTCTTTCCTGAGACTCATACCCCAACCAAGTACCATTCATGGAGATAACCTAGAACCCCTGCACAGATGTAGCCCATGGGAGTTCAGTGTCCAAGTGGGTTCCATAGCAATAGGAACAGGGACTGTCTCTGACATGAACTGATTGGCCTGCTCTTTGATCACCTCACACTGAGGGGAGAGCAACCTTACCAGGCCACAGAGGAAGACAATGCAGCCACTCCTGATGAGACCTATTGGACTAGGATCAGAAGGAAGGAAAAGAAGACCTCCCCTATCAGTGAACTTGGGGAGGGACATGTGTGCAGAATGGGGAGGAATGGCAGGATTGGGATGGGAGGAAGACGGAAACTACAGGGGCAAAACAAAGTGAATAAAGTGTAATTAATAAAGAATTTAAATTTAAAAAAAGAAAGAAAGAAAAGTCCAAACTTGTGAAGTAATTTATGGACAATGGTGGTACAAAGTTTCTGGGAATAACCAAACAGTAACTGATCTTACTTAGGTCCACTCCATAAGATGGAATCCATACCTAACACTACCTAGGTGACCAAGATCCTGAGATTAGAGAGCCCGGGGAAACAGGGTAAAACCAAACAACATGAGTCTTTAAAATAAAAGAAGAGGAAATGTAGTGATGAAACGAAATTCTATTATATTCATAGATCAGTGCCTTGCTCAGCTATCATCAGAGAATTGTCTTCCTGCAGCAGATCAAAACAAATATAAGGACCTGTTGCCTGACATTACATAGAGAGTGAGAGACTTGGAACACTCAGCCCTAAATGAGATGTCCCCAGAGAAACCCTCCCCTGAGATATCAGGCTACCCAATAAGGTCCAAGAGCGATAAAAACATGGCCCTCTAAATCAATACATGAAAACCTCACATGAACTCACAGACACTAAAATATAATACACAGAGCCTGCATGTTTCTCCACCTGCTACTCTTCATATATGTTATGGATTCAATTAAATATTTTTATGGGATTCTTAATTGTGGAGATGTGTGTGACAGATTGTTGTGCCTTCTCTTTGGCTTGTTTCCTTCTGTTTGTCTTGTCCAGCTTGGATGTCTTAGTTAATTTTATTTATTTTATTAAATTTTATTAATATCTTTTAGAAGCCTGTTTATTTTTTTATTTTTTATTTTTATTTTTTATTTTTTTGTTATCAATCACAGGTTAGGCACTTTGCATCCCATGCGCAGCCCCCCCCCCCCCACTCCCTCCCACCCTCCCCAGCCCTCCCTCATCTCCTCCCCGCCCCCTCCAAGTCCACCAACAGGGGAGGACCTCCTCCCCTTCCATCCAACCCCAGCTCATCCTGTCTCCTCAGGGCTGGCTGCAATGTCCTCCCCTGGGATCTAGCCAGTCTGTCACTCCCCGGCTTGTATGGGGGAGGGTCAAAAAGTCAGCCATCAAGTTCAAGACTGAAACAGTCCCTGCTTCC
>JAQQSO010005077.1:0-12305 GCA_028658305.1 Pachyuromys duprasi | reverse complement strand
GCTTGAACTTCCTATCCTATAGGTTTATATAAGTGAGTATATACCATATGTTTCTTTCTGCTTTTGGGATACTTCACTCAGTATGATCGTTTCCAGGTCCCACCATTTGCCTGCGAATTTCATGATTTCCTCCTTTTTAATTGCTGACATTCAGTCATTTTCCTGCAGAAATTCCACTGGCTTCTTTGTACCTGTCCCACAAAGCACAGGATTCCTGCTTGTAATATAAAGGCAACATCAAGATCCTGAAAGTGACTTCAAATCCTGCAGAAAACCCAGCTATGGCTTCATAGCTCTATAGTGGTTGAGAATGAACACACAGTTCTTAATTCTTTAACCATCAAATTTTCCTTCCAAAACTGAACTGAGGGCCAGGGAGACAACTCAGTTCATGAAAACATTCACATGCAAGGGCAAGGAACAGAGTTCAAACTTCTAGAGCCCACAGGAAAGTCGGATGTGGAGCATTGGCTATGAGCTATGGTGAGCCCCATGTTCCAGCAGAGAGATGGGAGGAGGAGGCAGGTGAATCCAAAGCCTGACTGAGCCCAGTAGACACTGTGTATATATAAAAAATGAGGTTCAGCACCCAAGCCTCCCAGGCCTCCCAGCATGTCATGTGACACCTGCATATCATGTTCACAAACACAGATGCACACACTCAAACACATACACAAGCAGTGGAAGAAACAAAAACCTAAGCTAACAGTATTAGCCATGGCCAGTTGTTCAGTTAAACTATTCCAAGCGCTGATTCTCTTTTCACCTCTTTTCAGCCATCAGCTAATCATTGGAGAACGAAATAAACAGCCCACACAGTGGATACTAGGTAAGCATTTAGTAGGTGCTACATGCCTTGCAGAGCTGAAATTATTATTTTATGGAACTAACAATTAGTGGAGAACCATTTTCTCTAAGATTCCTTGCTTTCTCTGGTTTATGCTGTAACTCCGTGTCAATCAATATATTTTAAACGAAATGACATTGGCTAGTAGCTTTAAGTAAAATCAGCCCTCATACTGGTAGACAAAAGTAAAGAGAAAGGACAGGACTTACTCAGGGCACAGGAAATGCTTTCATCTTTCTCCCCCTCAGCTATTTCCTTTAAGATCAATTTAAGTCAGTATATCGGGGATGTCTTTCAGCCCTCGGCCTGGCTGGCATAAAAGTTCATGCCATATTGGGGAGTTCAAGAATATTCCCTGATGATGACAAAATGCCAGAAATAAAAGCAAATGCAAACCATATGATTAGTTATTGAAAGCCAAGTATTAAAAAGCCCCTGTTCCTGAGACCTAAGGCCAGAGCTACCAGGAAGAACTGTCCGCACTCCATCCCAACTCATACTCATGCTAACTACAAACCTGATTTTTCTCATGAAGCAAGGTTCTCTGTCATTAAAGATAAACAAAAATAACTAATGATTTAAGTTGCAAACAGAAAACCCTGCTATGTCAGCAGATGTCTAGCCACACAAAGAAAAAGTATCACACACACGATCAGGTTTTAGTGTCACAGTCAATGCAACATAAAAAATATGGATCTGATACGTATTCAGCATTACAAATAATTAGTATGTGGTGTGGTAATTAGAGATAAACGCAAAGTCATCCCCATAAATAGCTACATTTAATATTAGGTTTACATAGCAAAATCAAAATTTCAGATTATTATGCCTTTTCATTAAATTAGCCCCAAATCAATGTCTACTCTCACATGTCACAACTCTGATGCTCAGACTCCACATTGACTGAGTGAGGCAAGTCAACATGCTCTAATCTCCAGATCTTTGGTCAACAGACTCCACGGGGGGGGGAGGGGAGAAAAACCTAATATAGCACATTAAATATCTGTAAGGTGTGCTGGCCAAAGAGCTAATGCTACAGGCCGAGAGGAAGCCTCAGATGAGCTAGCAGAGAAGGCAAGCGTCCTCCCCATTCCTATAGGCCTCTCTGAAAGATCTTACACAATCTCTTCCAATAATTCCTTCCAATGGGGCAAGAAGAATTCAAAAGGAAGCAGAATGGCTACAAAAGAAAACACAATTACCTGTAAGATACACTTTTCCATATCCATTTTTTAAATATCTAAAATTGTTTCATTATAGCAAGAGAAAATAGGCTAAGACACTACAAACAGCCTTAGAAAAAGACAGTGCCTTGTTCCACGGGAAAGTTTGATCAGGTTTATACGTGTTCACTGTGAAATATGGAGATAATTGGCAACTGAAAGCCAAGTGTTAAAATTGCTCTGCTTCTGCTGTTCATAAGGTCAGAGCTCCAAGGAAGAACATTCCCCGCTCCATCCTAACTCTTACCCAAGCTAATTGCAAACTTGATTTTTCCGATGCAAACCAGTCTCTCTCTTCATCAGAAATAAACATAAATAAGCACTGCTTTACGTTGCAAGCAGAAAATATAGGGTTCCTAGCCCTGCCATAAATTCCTGTTCACATTACGAAGGCCAGACATTCCTCATCTCCTCCATGGGCTTTGGGAAGAGGAATCACCAAGAAGGTGATTCTACTCACTTGAGTACAGACTTCTGACTCTCAGTTTCTACAAGCATCCATAAAGTGAGAGTAGTCCAACCAGTCAGACTGCAAGTGGAGAAAGCCTCCTTCACAGTTCCTCCTGGGTGGTAGAGCATGAAGCTGCTGAGCCTTCTCTGATGTCTTTGGGAAGAGGAGGAGCCTCTTATTCCAGTCTAAGCAGCTCTGGCTCTGAGGGGAGGGCAAGCAGCCAGGCAGGCTTTTCACTGTTGTGAGAAAAATATGCATATGGCACAGGGCTTGTTTTTGGCTTCTAATGGAATTTAGAGCAGTGGGAAATCCAAATAAAACAAAGACATCCAGAAAACCAAGACAGCTTCCTAAATATGCACATTAAAAAAAAAAAGTCAATGATTTTGAAAGTCAGATTTGCTATTGTCTTTGTTAATTTACAAGCTGTCCACAAATATTAACTTAAGCGTGATTACTTTCCTGTGCCTGGGCATTTGTCAATGGGGTGGGCAGGCTTTATAACTCCTTTGCATCAGGAGAAAATATCTCCTTCCATACTTGGGTTACTGCTGCTCAGCTGTGCCATTTGTTTGCAGCACACATTCAATGACACTGTTCCAAACCATGGCTTTTTATCCTCAGGTTCTGAACCTCTACGAATTTAACAGGTTTACTATATAGATTGTACTCACCGTGGTTATGTTCTTCTTGGTTAATTAACACTCTGCACCATTTAATTCTCCGTAAATACCAGTAAAGAGAGTGAAAAATAAAACTAGACGTAAATTTTATGCTCATTGCAATGTAAAAATTAGGCCATAGGGGAAAAAATCCTGGCTGGATTCAAAGTCTCCTCATGCCAGCAAGAGGCTTGAAAAAAATGTTAAATTATTTTTTTACCAGTTCAACATAGGTAAAAGCCAATCACATTAAACCAGACTAAATAAAAACAAGCCAATGAGGCCACTGCACAGGAGGCTTTGTGTAGATGAAGGACCTGTCAAAACAGTATGTCAGAAATTACAGAATCTTAGAGAAAAGGAAAGCCTTTCTAACGGAAACTTGCTTTTCTGTAAAATCTCTCATTATCACAAAAGTGTTGGTCTTCTCAATTTCCAGAACTGCGTCTCTGATGTTAATTTGCTGAGAACACACATCTGCTGGTGCCTTATCCCAAGGTGCCTACATGATTATGGTGTTTGAAGAAGATGCCCTAGAAGGACAAAATTGTACACAAAAACAATCAACCCTGCATGAGACAGCTTTTCAGAATCATTTTTAGACATGTGTAAGTCAGAAACGCATTTGTGTTAGCTAATCACTATTAATGAGGCTTGAGCAGTGAATTCAAACTTCAATATTTAGCTAAAATCTTCAAGTACACCATCTGAATTCAATTAATAGCATTGCTTAGAAATCTATGTTATTTCACATTTTTAGCGTGAGTACAAACATGCAGGGTTTTGGATATTATGGCATATTAACCTTTAGACTAGAACAAAACTAAACTACAAAGACTTGCAAATCCAGTCTTTGCAGATACCAAAACTGCAAAAAAGAAATGTATTTTGCCATTTGAGGATAAAGCTAAATTATCAGCTTCAACATTATTAGCTAGTTAATTTTTAAGTAGTAGAAAAATAGGAAATGTTACTATCTCCTCTAAATCTTCATTATTCTTTAATTATCCATTTTTTAATTAACTAAATTTTGACATACATTCCATACATTCGTTAAAGCTCATACTTTCCTTGTCCCTTTCTCATCAGGAGTGTCCCAGCACGACAACCTCACTCCTCCCACCAAGTCCCCATGCCAGCTTCATGACCCTCTTAATCTACCAATTTCTCCAAAAGCAGGTGATTTTTAATGTTATGTTAGAAGAAGGATAATCATGAGAAAGAGTCAGAAATAAAACAGCTTAAGTACAACAGCTGCTGCCCTAACCATCCGAATCTGTTTCCATAAGAATGTTTGGTCTTTGATAGGTAAGATGGAGACTGGTTTCTACTGAAGCCTTTCCAAGGAAGGCTGAAGAGCCACCATTGTGGCTTCACAGACCATGGGCAGTTGTTTGTGGAACACAGCATAGTTGATATCTATTCAAGACTGTGTTTTCAGAATCGTGATTTCACCTCATTAGCCAAAGATCCTACAACTGGCTACAACTGTACCTGTCAGAACATTTATTTCATCCTGAGCAAGGATATTCACTATGCTTTTTCAACAATGAAACCGCTGTAGTTTAATTTCTTGCTAATTTTCGGTATGCTTCTATGGAAAAGTTTGTCAGGATCCTCTTGGGCAAATTGTATGCTTAAGATTGTCACCCTTCCTAATTCTGAAACTGGTAAATATTTGTTCTAAAAAGAAAATGGCCATGCTCCTGGATGCAGTTGGTAAAAAAAAAAAAAAAAAAAAATTCTCCATAGTCATTCAAATACCAACCACAGAAAAGAGCATAGAGGTGGGAAAGCAGGGGTCTCTATTCAACACAAAATGTTTAAAGACATTTTTATCTAAAAAAAGAAGGTCTCACAATAACTCTATAAAAAGTCAACTATGGTGAGTTTTTTTCCCCACAAACATCAGTGTTCTATTGAGATGAATAGACAAGTTTTTAAATAAGTCTCAAATCAAACCATAGAAATTCCTATGCCAAATGCCACTGGGGAAAGAACAAAGTAATAGTCCATCAGAAAGGCACATGAAATTGATAAAAAGGCAACTGCCTACCCATCCAAAAGGGCTCTTCAGTCTCAACTCCAACCAAGTTCCACCTGTCTCTTAGACAGTGTGTTTCCAGTTCCACTGACCTGTCACTCAGCAAAGCATGCTTGACAGAAGCCAGGAAACTTCCCCTGAAAGTGAATAGCTGCATTTTGGGGAGCAGAAGGCATGATTATGGGGAGCAGACAGCAGTAAAAATTATTCTCTTGGCCAAGATTCCTCTTGGATGTGTTTCCTAAATGCAGGGTTTAAGCTTCATCTGTACTTTTTATGACTCAAATTAGCAATAAAATATAATCTATACTACCTTTAATCATATATAAATCTTAAGTTTCAAGTTGAATAATCCATTATTTTTTATAGTGGAAGCCATCCAACACTGCCCAACATATATGGAAGGTGCTCTGAAACAGGCTCATACAAGCAACATTACACATGTTGTATTAGGCATTAGGAAAAATAAATAAACACACACACAAACACACCACCACCAACAACAACAACATTAATGAAAAACAGGTCATAAATAAATTTAAAAGAGAGCAATTGGGAGTATATGAAAGGATTTGGAGGGAGAAAGGAAAATAATGTTACTATATTACAATCTCAGAAAATAATTTTTAAAAGTATGTGTTTTGTAAATAACAAAGTTCTCTATATTCTTTATTCTCTTTCACATAAAACCTAATTTCAAAAAGCACACCACAATCTTATACGGTTTTTGAAGATTTTCACAATATGGATAAAACATATGGAATGTACAGAACTGACTGAACACACACGAGCACAAACACGTATGCACATACACACTCATAGGGGTACTGTCTCTGGAAGGTAAATCTATTTGAAGTTTCACAGGCTATAAAGATAGTGTTATATTGTAACGATGGAGCCGTCATCAACAAAGTGTATCACAGTAAGGAATATGAAAGACAAGGTGATAAAAATATCCACACTTAGGAGACTCTACAAGAATGGGAGCCAGCCAGACTGGTCCAGAAGCCTGTCACTTATTTTTTTCAGACTAGCATGGTGGATCACTAAGACTCTTCCTTGGGTAGAGAGAAAGAAAAAAAGTCGTTACAAGACAATACTTTAAAAGGCCTCTAGACTACATTTCCTCAGCCTAATAGTAAAAAATAATGCAAATAAATATTATTCCCCATCTAAAGCTACACATGGATAGTGGGGCTTTTAAACAGTAGGCAGGGCATGTGAAGATGAAATAAATACTTTCCAGTGTAATGAGGAGAGAGTTAATTTCGGCATAACTGAAGAGCTACTGAAGAGCTGAGAGGAAGGAGGAAGACTGCCTAGGTACGCTGCCCAGGCAGGAATGAGTCAGGGGAAAAGGAGCCCCTGAGAGGCCCCATAAAGTTGACTGTAAAACAGTCAAATGCATGTAAAATCACAACAGCACTTGCTGAAGAGAAAAGTCATGGGAGAAGGAAAAAATGACTTTCTAGAAGCCCAGGAAATTAAAGTTTGCTGAGGCCTTAGCTGTGTTATTTGGAACTCTTCACTCCAGTCCGTGCAGAAACACTCAGAAATCAGCTCTGGGCCTGATGATAGTAGAAACAGGGACTGAAAGTCAGACCAGAATCAACAGGTGTATTGGGGGCTGTGCCAAGTCTATAGGGCATTTGAAAAATCACAGCAATTGGAATGACAAGTCAGGAGATAAAATGATTGTTACACAAGTCTGTTCATCAGAGTTCAGATTACCACACCCACGTGAGAGCCTGAAGCAATGGTGGGCACTGGTGAGACCAGAACTTGGGAGGTAGATGTAGGCTAAGCTCAGGAAAGCTGGCCAGCTCTGCTAACCATAATTGTTTACCTCCAAGTTCAGCAGGAGCTCTTACCACCATAACATTTTGTGGAGGGCAATGTAGGTTGGACAGGGACTTTGGGCCTACACCCACACACAGATACACACATACACAAGCATGAACACACATGTGAACTTATATGCAGACATGCATGCACATCACACATGTGTACAAGGAATTAAAAATATAAACCAGGGAAGAATCACATGCATAGAGAGATTGAGCTCATGCTAGCATTAGAGAGATATTTCAGTAGGATGATGGTAGTAATGAACTACGTAAAGAACTAACACAATTATGTGTCTATGTCAGAAGCACATTATATGAGACAGTAAGAGGTATGTTTAGGTGGCTGAATTTTATATGCAACCCAGAACCTCATTCTAACAAGATAAAAAGAAAAATCATATATCTTCAAGGTTTAAGTCAGAACTAAGGACAAGAGATAATAGCTCTGGCTTCAAAAGCTGCATGTAACTGTGTCACTGACAATTAAGAGAATCTCCACAGTGACAAAAGCCACAAGCATGCTCATGGAGAAGTGAACCGTCCTCACAGACAATAATAAGATGGTAATGAAGAAACAGCGGTGCTCTGGAGACAGAACTACCTAGAGGTCAGTCGTCTAGAAGGGGAGACTGAAATCAACATGAGAGTAGCTTGACTTGACATGGTTACAATGGAGAGGAGCCAGCAAAGCTAGCGACCTCCTGTGTCAGGGAGCTTTGTCTCTGGAGAGACCTCTGCTGGCAAACCTGCCCGGTGAGCTTAACTGGAGAAGATGGAAGCCAGTTTTGCTGGAGTATGGAGAATTGGATAGCAGGCTACCTCAAGACCACGTGATGAATGACTATTGGAATAGTCCAGACATTGAGAGTTATAGCAAAGAAATAGACCAGCTAGAGATAGAGAATGAAATAGAGCTTAGAGAGGCCATGGAAAAGCATACATATTTGAAGGGCAAGTCAATATATATAGTAAGATGTTGCAGTTTATACTCAGTTAATGTATCTAAAATATATGAAAGACCTAAAGTGTACCTTTCACCTAAGAATTCATTTTCATAATTGTTATGAAAATTAACATTAAGACCACCTACATAAGCTCAATAAATTAAAAAAATATTTGAAACCTAACATTATAACTTAAAACTATTATTGTTTTCACCAGGATAATATAAAATAAATGCAGTCTACTCTCATGGTAGTTAAGACTTTAGTGATTTTTTTATTGTGGTTTAAGGGACAGAGTTCCTGGGGTTTACCAAAAATCCATAATCTTCTAGACTTCATTATTTTCTCCAAGCATGTGATAAATATATGTGCAAAATAACTAATTTGGTTGTCATACAACTTCATCGCCATTCTAATGTCAAGTGTTCCTTGACACATTTTTTATTTGCTCAGCTGATTGTGCTATTTTGTAAAAGATGGAAACATTATAGCTTCGGTGATTTCTTCTTCAGTAAACATCGCTGATATCTGCTTCAGTGCTTTTCAGTACAAAATTACACTGAAGAAAAGCCAGTGTAATAGGTTTGACCTATTATTTTTACCTATTTCTTTCCAATTTCCACAACCGATTGTAGCGCTGAGCCTCCCTAATGTGGGGTAATTCCTTTCTGACTCTCCACAGTCGCCCCTGAATGTGCTGAGGTCATGTGCTCCCTTTGATACCCCATTTTTTAACTCCCCTTACATTTAGATTGCAGTTTTACTTACAGTACGGTGTGCCCTAAATCTTAGGATCTGCAGAGAATATGTTTACAAGATTCAAGTACAATTTGAAATGAAGGAGAAAAAGAAATAAACTTCAAAAGTGCTGCTTCAGCAGACACCATCCATTCACACTGTTTATTAGAGACAGCCGTATCAAACCTTTGCCCTCACATCACAGTCCTGAGAGACGTCACATATAGAAATAGCACAGTAACGATATCTGTTTTATATACCATATAATTGTGTACTTTATCACATTCAATCCTTTTTATTGCCCATGAAAAGGTGAACGGTACTGGACGTGTTCCAACATAAGAAACCCTCTCATTTAGGCTTCACGCTGAACTCAAAAATTACGGTAGAAACCACCATTTATATACAAATCCATTTGTGTTCTATTACAGAAATAACAATTTTAAGATTTTACCAATCTGAAATCTGGACCAATTACACAATTATTAGGTTGCTATGATTTTACAGTTGTGATCCACAAAGAACACCCTGTGTTCAAATGAGTGTTAATTAAACATGCAGTGCGGTCTTCACCACAGTCTGAGTTACCTTCCAGCTTGTTGCCACATCAAGACCACCCAGAGAGCTACGCACTGTGCCACTGTTCCAGGAAGGCTGTTTCTCCTGGTTACTCCTAACACCCAGAAAAGCCGAACTGTCTCAAGTATCACCAAAGCTGCCTTGGGTTATCTCAGCCCTGGGCACCTGCTGGAATACACGATTAACTTAATTTCACCAAACCACTGATTTAAAATCAGATTTCTGGTGTAAAAATGAGCCTCCTTTTCACTTCTGGGCTTCCCTCAGCATCTCTGCATCCACTTCTTGTAGGGGCTAGGAAAGATGGGAGATGGTAACAGTCACAGAGGAAGTGAACCCCACTGAGGGTCAAAGTGAGGTCATACACACACATACTAAAGAGCAGATGATGGGGAATTGTAATCCGAGGTGAAAGCTACTTTTACAGGATCTGAGAGGACAATGACAAGTCCAAAGATGTGTACAGTCTGCTCTGAGCCTGAATTAACCCTTTGCTCACAAGCCATTTCCAGAAGACAAGCACTTATTGTTTGCTTGTCCAGGGAAATATAGGGCTGAACAAGCCCCAATTATTACCTGCATTCTATTACAAAAGGAAAATTAGTAAACAAACAATAGCACAATTTTCTATGGAAATTAATGGTATATTCCCTATATTCTCTGATTTTTTGAAAGAAAACATTGTAAGAATTACAGTCTCTAATATCCCATGAGTGCTCAAAATTATAAGACATTTAGTTTATATCTTATGTAGTTTTCCTGTTTATTTCTCCTTCCTTTAGTCTTATTGAGAGAATTAGAATTTTTTTATTATTTATCCTTAACTAACCCTTTTCACTTCTTTTTTCTGTTTTAATTTTTATTTTTATATTAATTACAGTTTATTCACTTTGTATCCCAGCTGTAGCCCCCTCTCTCCTCCCCTCCCAATCTTACCATCTCTCCCTCATCTCCTTCTATACTGCTCTCCTAGTCCACGGATAGGGGAGGTCCTCCTCCCCTTCCATCTGACCCTAGCTTACCCATTCTCATCTGAACTGGCTGCATTGTCCTCCTCTGTGGCCTGGTAAGGCTGATCCCCCATCCAGAGAAGGTGGTCAAAGTGCCGGCCACTGAGTTCATGTCAGAGACAATCCCTGGTCCCCTTACTAGGACACCCTACTGGATACTGAGCTGCTATGGGCTACCTCTGAGCAGGGGCTAACTAAAATTATTTCATTACTTTTGAAGCTAACCAATCCCTTAAATTAATTTAGTGTTGAAACATATATTTAGACCCTGGTTTTCTTATAAGTTTTTAAATTTTACCAAGAGGTTCATATTTTGCTTATTTTTCTTATGCATTTTTCTTTATCACTTATAATACTCTCGAAATTACTTTACTCCTGGTTGTACCTTTGTTATGTTGGATCTAGTTCTGCCCTGGTGCCCATGTCCAAAGTCCTCACTGCTGTGTGACGCCATAGAAAAACCTCCATGTGATTCTTACCATCCTCTGACATCCAGTGAGGGCCAAGTGAGGTCACACATGTACATACTAGATTTAATAAAATATAATGTTTGCTTGTGATTTTGTGCCCTTTTGAGGTTGTGTGTGTTTGTTCGTGTAATTTCCTAAATATAGGCACACTTGCAAAATGAAATTGTGTTGGCCTCTTAGACTGATGATTTATAGAAGATACAAATCTCGGTTATAAACAATTTTTTCTGGTTTAGAGGTCAATTTTTTACAGCATTCTAGACTCCACTAGGCTGAAGAACAGCTGGGTGAAAGGCATATCTTTCTATTTTTTTTAAGCAATAAGCTTTATTTTCTATTTAACCTTGCTGCCCCCAAAATTTAAGATGACATTGGTACTTTGATCAACCTTCTGTATTTTCAATGAAATCTGTGGTATTTTTTAACACAACGGGATACTCTTTTGTTGCATAATATTTATTCTTATCACTTTTCTCATTTAATATTCCTAGAATTCCAGGTTGAACATAGAACATTCTGTATAGAACTATCAGTCTCCTGTCTTCCATTGATATTTCTAGCCTTTTGTGATACTGTGTTGAATTCTTGTTGACAAATGTCTTAACATTTTACTTCCAAATATGCCACTATGTTTTACATATCAAAAATGTTTTACACTTGGACCTATTCTTCATTCTACAGTCATCAATACCTTTATAACTGTGCTGCTTATAGATATAATATATCCAATTTCTCTAAAGAAAATAATGTGGAGCATCTGGTCCTGCTCCTTCATGCTGAGAGAGGAGCCTGCGCCAGGCCAAAGAAAGGCTCCACACTGCTGAATGCAAAGTCCTACCTGTGACGCAAACTCTCCCATTCACTTTCTAGCTTCCTCCCAATAGCACCCACAAATGTACCCAATATTTTAAGTCTTTGAGTTTGGTTGCTCTGAGGAACACCCTTATTTACATATTTTCGTATCCTGGGGGCTAGATACTTGAGGTCAAAGCCAGCACAGTAAGAGCCAGCATGGAGAAGCCCTTGGAGACAGCTGTTTTCTTGCTTTACCTACAGAAAGCTTCTTTTATAAGTGTTTCTTGTAGGGGCACTAATCTCATTTAGGAAGGAGCGATTCTCATGGCATAACATATTATTCACCTGCAAACATCATTAAAATGAAAGTAGAGTTTCAACATATGGATTTGGAGGCACACAGACACTGTGCCCATTTCAGACTTCTATTTATATTCTTTTTGTTTTGTTTTGTTTTGTTTTAATATTTTTATTTTATATTAATCACAGGTTATGTACTTTGTATCCTAGCGGTAGCCCCCTGCCGCATCCCCTCTCTATCCCCCCCTTTCCTCCCTCATCTCCTCCCTGCTCCTTTCCAAGTCCACTGATAGGGGAGGACCTCCTCCCCTTCCATCTAACTCTAGCTTATCAGGTCTCTTCAGAAATGGCTGCAATGTCCTCTTCTGTGGCCTAGCAAGGCTGCTCCTCCCTCC
>JAQQSO010005076.1:0-12305 GCA_028658305.1 Pachyuromys duprasi | reverse complement strand
AGGGTAGGAGGGAATGGGGGAGGGGGCTATGCCTGGGATTCAAAGTACCTAACCTGTGATTGAGATAAAAATAAATAAATTAAAAAAAATTTAAAAAAAAAGAATGGAACAAAGGAGTAAAGAATGGAGGCAGGGAGGGAGGGAGGAAAGAAGGAAAAGAAGGATGAAAAGAAGAAAGCAAAAGAAACAAAGGAAAGAAAAAGAGAAAAGAAAATCTTCAAATGTCAAAAGACAGCAGGTGTTTGCCTGTCAGGTGACTGAGAAAAAGATTTATTATGTGTGCCTGTTAGGGAAGAATATTGAGTCTCAGAAAAGAAAGAAACTGTCATTTGAGAAAGCACTGATGAACCCAAAATACATTATTGTAAATGGAATAAACTAGGACAGAAAGACAAATGCAGTATCATTTTGGATCAAGAACAAAGAAAGCAGAGAAAGAAAAAGGAGACAGATATAAAATAAATCAACACTAAAAATGGTCAAACATATAGAAGCGCAGAACGGAATGACTATTTACTGGGAGTGATGAGACACTAACTATAAAGCAACAAAGTTTTTCTTGGGGTGAAAAAACTGTTGGGACCTAGAGAATATTATTAAGATTATCATAAATAACAGAATAAACTTAAAAGTTGCTGTTACAGATCTTTCGTAATTTTTGCAACAAAATTCACTTACGTGAGACTATAGTAACTAATTTGATTTATTGATTTCTGAATATATGCAAATGTCAAAATAGTTCAACGTACACTACATCTATGTGTGTATTAATTATACAATGCAAGCTTCATACATGGGATGTTTGTTCGTTATGAGATGTAGTAAAATACGTGGAAGTGACTTCGGAAAATGGAAGATGGGTTAGGAATGCAGCGGCAGAGCAGAGTTTTATTCCAATCTTCTCGTGCTTATGGCAATAACTTCAGCCTGCAGCACCCATTCGCTCAATACAAAACAGAATCACACCTATTCATACAACACGTTAAGTCACAGGTCAGCTCTAAAGGAGAAAGAATTTATGCAATGTGAGTTCTGAAATAAATAATGGACCCTCCAATAAAGCAAGAAACTAAAAGACCACGGTAAATCATTTCTTAATACGCTGGGAGGAATGTGATCAGACAAAGCAAAAATAGGAAAGGAAATAACTATGAACCCTGGTAGGAAGATATGCACTTATTAAATACCAATATTCGGACAGCAGAGCACCGGAAATACCAGAACAGTAAGTCATTATGAGATTTTTAAGATAATTAGCTCACTAAAGTTTGGACAATGTCTGTAGTGGATCCAGCTGACAAATTCCCTAATTATTGTTATAGGTTCCGCTCACAGTTACTGTGTGGTGCTCAGCAGATTAACATCTCGTAAAGTTGTACATAAAAGGATCAGGAGTTACTCAGGATTTCAATTCTGTCTACTTTAATTATTAAGGCAGGTTTAAAAGCCTTTCGAACAGAGTGTGGGTGATGGGAGGGTGGAAATGATGAAACAACACCGCCTCTTCGACTTTCTTTTTTTCTTTCTTTCTATTTCTGTACCAGTACCATCAAAACAAGCCAACTATCTTTTTTTTTCTTTGTTAAAAAAAAAGGAGTTAACTAGTCACAGACTTTTCCTGTAAACCTCCTGCTGCTGTTTTACCGGGTTTGATTTTTATTCCCTCACCCTCTCCTTCCAATTCCTCCTTTGCCATGGAGCGCATTTTCTTTGAATTTCTCCAGAAGCACAAATGGAAATGATCTAACTGACATTTTATAAATTTCTAAAATGTACACTGTCTCAGATAACAAATCATAGACTAAGTCACCATAGATCCTCATATATCCCTAAATGGCAATGGGTACAGAGGGTTACCACTTACATCAATTTTTTAAAAATAGTTTAGACTTATTAGTGCCTCTCAGGAACAGTGCTACTTCAAAACGTGAAATAGGTATAATCCTGACAATATGGTCCTGAAAATATAAAACTATCTTAATTGTGAGCTGTAAAAAAAACCTCTGAGAAACTATATGACTACGTAGCTGTATAACTATATAGCTCAAGCCCATAAACTGTGCAGATTTGTATTATTTCAGAGCTATATTCTAGGTCTGACAAAAACTACATATCATAAAATGAAGAGAGTATGCCGCACAGAGACTAAAGACGCAGCATGTTAAAGCAGTAGAGCATTTCCCCAGTCCCAGCAGAGAGGCAGCCCCGTTCTGAGACCAGCTAAGCCAGGTCTTCAGGATTAAAGGATAAAGGACTACAGGGGTAATGGAGATGCAAGTCTCCAAGAACATACAGTTCCAACAAAGATCCATTTTATAAAACCTGCAATTAAAAATTTTTTAAACAATTAAAAAGACAAAACCTTTTTCTAACAATTGTGAACACCTACTTGAACTTTATTTCTGTAGAGTCTTAGGATGTGAACTCAAGAAACCCATGAGGAATCACACAAAAACATTTTGTTAGTGCTCATTTTTAGCTCTGAAAATGTGTTATGCTCCTCTGAAATCTCAGGAAGAGAACTACAAATTCCTACAAGCAATTGACAATGTTTCTAGGCCTCTTTTAGGCCTTCATTTTTCTAATACAATCCAATGCTTTTTTTCCTGCTTGGATTTATATTTTAAAGTGAAATAGATGACAATTCTAGTTTTTCAACTCTAATTTGTATATTAAGAAACAGAGATGATAAACATTAAATATCCATACACGTTAGTTGAAACGCCACTCACAACAGTTAGGAAGAAGAAACTTGCCTAGCTAGCTGCCTCTCAACAGACAAATGAATAAAGAACATACACATATACACACATGTGTATATAGACACCACAGGCACAAATGGATTCTTTTTAGCTGTAAAAGAAAATGAAACTATGATATACTATGAAAAAGGTCGGAAATAAATCACATTTAGTAAAAGACTCCACCCTCCAGGGTATCAAAGGAGATACTGAGACTCATAGTCAAATTTTGGGCAGAGTGCCAGAAACCCTATGTAAGAAGAGGGAGACAGAAAGACCTGGAGGGGACAGGAAATCCACAAGAACAACAGAGCCAACAAACAAACAAACAAACAAACAAAAAAACCCTCTGGGTCCAGGGTGTCCTGCAGAGACCAATACTCCAACCAAGGTCTATGCATGAAGAGGACCTAGACCCCCTGCTCAGAGGAAACCCATAGGCTACTTGGTTTCCAAGTGGATTCCATAGTAAGGGGTGCAAGGGCTGTCTCTGACATGAACTCTGACACGAAGTCTTTGATCACCTTCTTCTGGGGGTGCAGCCTTGCCAGGCCACAGAGGAAGATGATGCAGCCAGGCTTGATGAGACCTGATAGGCTACAGTCAGGTAGAAGGGGAAGAGTTCCTCCCCTCTCAGGGGACTAGGGAAAGGGTATGAGGAAGAAGAGGGATGGTGGGTGGGACTAGGAGGAGATGAGGGAGGGTGCTGCAGGGGGCATACAAAGAGAATAAATTGTCAGAAAGAAAGAAATAGAATTTTAAAAAAATACTGATATTTTCTCTCATATTCAATTCTGGACTTAAATTTATACGTGTGTGTACACATACATGCACATGCAGGCATACATGCCTGAGACCATGGGTTCTGAAAGAGGAATAAAAGAAACCACAAGAGGAAAGAAATATTGAGAAGGCAGGAGAAAAACCAAAGATAAAAAGTGTGGACATTTGCTCAACCATGCTAATATCAGCTTTATTTGTAATAGCCAGAGGCTGGAAACAACCCAGATGTCCCTCAACTGAGGAATGGATACAGAAATTGTGATACATTTACACAATGGATTACTACTCAGCAATTAAAAACAAGGAAATCGTGAAATTTGCAGGCAAATAGTGGGAACTAGAAAAGATCATCCTGAGTGAAGTATCCCAGAAGCAGAAAGACAGACATGGTTTATATTCACTTATACGTGGATATTAGACATATAATACAGGATAATCATACTAAATCCTGTGTACCTAAAGAAGCTAATCAAGAAGGAGGACCCTGGTGAGATGCTCAATCTTCATTCAGAAAGGCAAACGAGATGGACATTAAAAGAGGGAGAAAACAGGGAACAGGACAGGAGCCTATCACAGAGGGCCTCTGAAAGACTCTACCCAGCAGGGTATCAAAACATATGCTGAGACTCATAGCCAAACTTTGGGCAGAGTGCAGGGAATCTTATGAAAAAAAGGAGAAAAAGAAAGACCTGGAGAGGACAAGAGCTCCACAAGGAGAGCAACAGACCCAAAAAATCTGGGCACAGGTTCTTTTCGACTGATTCTCCACACAAGGACCATGCATGGAGATAACTTAGAACCCCTGTACAGAAGTAGCCCATGACAGCTCAGTGTCCAAGAGGGTTCCCCAATAATAGGAACAGGGACCACCATCACTGACATGAACTCATGGGCTGGCTCTTTGATCACCTCCAGCTGAGGGGGGAGTAGCCTTACCAGGACACAGAAGAAGACAATGCAGCCAGTCCTGATAAGACCTGATAGAATAGGGTCAGAGGGAAGGTGAAAAGGACCTCCCCTATCAGTGGACTGGGAGAGGGGCATAGGAGAAGAAGAGGGAGGGTGGGTGTAATTGGGAGTGGATGAAGGAAGGGGCTATAGCTGGGATACAAAATGAATAAACTGTAATCAACAAAAATAAATAAATAAATAATTTTTAAAAAAGAAAAAGTGTGTAGCATAAAAGCAAAATGATGGGCTAGACAGAGTGAAGAAAGGGAAGGCAGCAAGAAGCAGGTAGTAGGACTGAAGGAACACAGAAGAAGGAGGGGAAAACAGAACCATACATGTTATGACATTAATATCTAGATCACATGTTACATATGTACGAAAATTTTATAATGAACTTAACACTTTGCATGCTAAGAAATTGGGTTTTTTTTTGAGGATTCAAATGTCTTTTACCAAAATGGCTCTCAAATTTTATTAAGAAATTTATTTTTAAAAGAGGAAAACATGCTTTGAGCACAGAAAAGAATTAAGTTATGCACAATCTATGATAATAAATTTGACAACTTATTATCAAGTAACTAAATGTCCTGAAAACTATACTAAAATAAGTAAACCATTTCAGTCTGCATCTACTAAGGAGATTGGCTTTTTATTAAAAACACTGCCTCATGAGACCTGATAGGCTAGGGTCAGATAGAAGTGGAGAAGTTCCTCCTATTAGTGGACTAGGAAAGGGCCATGGGGGAGAAAGGGAGGGAGGATGGGATTAGGAGGAGATGATAGGAGGGGCCACAGCCAGGATACAAGTGAATACATTGTAATAAATAATAATAATTAAAATAATAATAATAATTAATTTTAAAATGCAAAAAAATAAACACTGCCATCCTCAAAGATCATGTCCTCCTGGTTCCACAGCTGAATTCTAACAAATCATTGAGAAGCAACTGTAAAAATTTACCCCAAGGTTTTCAAAAATATAAAGAAACATTTTAAAGAAAAAAATGAAGAGAAAATATAGCGTATCTATTATATATATTTAACCATGTTATAAAAATATATGAAAACAGTCAATATAAAACATGAACTGAGTCTCAAAATTCCTATGCAAAACATTAGAAAATCAAATCCATCATTACAGAAGTTTCTCTATGAATACACGATTAGCTTAACCTCCAAAAGAGGTACTTCAGCTCAAAATATTAACAAAATAATTTTAAAAGCAAAATACCATCATAATACCATCAAAATTACTTTGATAACTGAGACTCATATATCAAAACATTCTTTGGGTTTAAAACATGCACATAATCATTTAGTAGGGGAAAAAAAAACAGCTATAGAACCATAGCCTTTGTAGTAACTGTCATTGACATAAACCAGGAACAGCGATGAAAGCAATATGGCAGTCTACTATTTGCATTTTTGCTGGTAACAATATAATCTAAAGAGATAAAAAACATATGTATTAGAGAGGAATACAATTATTTTTTGAATGTGTTTGTGTGTATATTTATTTATTTTTAGAAATAAAAGAAATAATATAGAAAAGTTACCTGAAAGGAATTCAGTAAAGATGATCAGAAATTTTCTGAATGTAACTATGAAACAAAA
This sequence comes from Pachyuromys duprasi, assembly GCA_028658305.1. Taxonomy (NCBI): domain Eukaryota; kingdom Metazoa; phylum Chordata; class Mammalia; order Rodentia; family Muridae; genus Pachyuromys; species Pachyuromys duprasi. The sequence goes on along the minus strand of JAQQSO010005076.1, from coordinate 6,216 downwards.
TTAAAATTTAAAAAGCAACTCTCTCACAAAGCAAAATAAAACTTTCTGTGTGTAGAGAGAGCTTATCAATATTGATGTGATTGTCTTTGAAAAAAGTAATGAATATTAAAGCCAGAATTTTTGAGAGAACATATTAAGGGTACAAGGTAAATAATAAAGAAAATCAACTCCCTTATCTATGAAAATTTTAATTAAACATAGCTGGGAATAATATAACAATGGACATGATAGATAAAGTTACAAATCAACCGAGAAGTTCTTTAGTCATGGCTTAGAAAAGCATTAGTGAAAATGAATTAAATTCATCTCTATAATCACTTTAAATATATAATCCTGATTAAAATTCCAATAAATCATGCAATTAATAAATATATTCTAAATTTAAATCAAGGGTAGACATCGCAGTATATGCCTGTACTCCAAACATTTGGAAGTCAGAGGCAAGAAAATCATTGCAAGTTCAAAATCAGCCTCTTTTACACTGAGAGTTCCAAGACAGCCAGGGCTTCATAGTAAGACCTTGCTCAAAAACAATTAAGAACCGCATGGGCATAACTGGTGTCTGCCTTTAATCCCAGAATTTGGGAGGAAGAGGCAGCATTGGCAGTGATCTTCCTGTTACTGTCAGAGCACCACTATAATGCTAGTTTTGATGTGGGAAAGAGAAAGCATGCTGAGAAGTTGCTTAACTGTGTAATTCCTTACTTTTCCTCCTCTTTGTCCAGTTAGCCATTACAGTGCCTACTCCTGCCTACCCACTTAATACCGATCAGTGAGCCCAAATCTAAATTATAGCTCTTTGTGTAATGCAAGGAACAATTATTCACCATCTGTTTCCAAATGTTTATTCCCAAGCAGTGGTATCTTTCATCTCAACAAAAGCTACAGTCATAATTGTTGTTATTAATTAAGACTTACACTGAAGTTATATTCCTGGTAAAATCATTTTAATTCTAATATACCTCCCAAAAAATCTCAAGATATTTTCATACATCCATACATCCATAAATACATATTATCCTAAAATGCATACTCTTCATCTTCAGATATAAAATGGAATGTAAAGACAGAGCACATTCATTGGTCATCTTTTGCCTTGCCAGATGTACTAGCAGACCTTTGGTATTTAATGATGATAGATTCACAGCATATTGATGAAAGCCTCCTCATTACTAAATACATTTAAAAATTAAGTAAGCAGCCACAAGTGTTTTCCAGCACCTTAACCAATCAGGACTCAGCAGATTTAAATCCTGAATGGTCTGACCAATGACTGGCAGCATCATTTGATCTGAGTAGATGTGCAAACACTCAACAACAATAACAGCACGTGGTAATAACTCATAGGGCAATGAAGAAATCCTTCCCTGTTCACTCTGCCAAAAGGCAGATCACATGGTACAGTGAGATGTTCTGCTGACTTCAGTTGGTTTCTTCCATTAAAGCTAGGCAGTCAACTAGCTGATGTGCACTGCTCTTATGACAAAACAGCAATCGGTCACAAAACTGTCCTTTCTACCAGTATCCTACATTCACCTTATGGAAATAGAGTTTTCTTGGAACACGAAGAGTGTTTCCTAAACTCTACCCATTGAGGGACAAGCAGATAGTCTACTGCCCCTAGAACAGTGGTTTTCAACTTGTGGGCTGAGACTCTTTTGGTGAGAAATCAGATGTATCTTTACCCAGGGACAACCTAAGACCTTCAGAAAACACAGATATTACAATTCATAACAGTAGCAAAACTACTGTTACAAAGTAGCAACAAAAATAACGTTATGATTGGAGGTCACTGCAACATGAGGACCTTTATTAGACGTTGGCTGCATTAGGAAAGTTGAGAACCACGTTTCTAGAATCTGCACATCAGCTCATCTCTCTCCTCACCTTTATTCAGTTACTAGGTCCAAAAACCTTTTAATGTGGAAATATCCAACTATTTGAGGATGTGGTCACTGGCACATTGTCAATCAAAAGCTCAAGATGAAAAGCTACAAAGAAACCACTGGGGGAAAAAGTCAGCATACATTTACACACTGAACTGTAACTCTAGGCTACTGAAAGAACAAACTAATGGTAAAGTTCATTTTCATTAACTAGTATTGTAAATTTTACATTACTACACAATGCCAGAAAATGTGGTACAGGCAACTATTTTGTCAGACAATATTCCTGGGTCATAAGAAAATTAATTGACCAATAAGTGTATGAAATTGAAAGATGAAAAGAAAAAGTAATAATTTCCAATTACACATTTTCTTCTGCTGAGAAACTGAGCAAGGCTGGCATGATGACAAGACAGATAAGGAAACTTGCCATGCAATTCTACCTACCTGAGCTCAGTCCCTGGAAATATGTAAATGTGACTGGAAAGAACCAACTACACAAACATGTCCACTGAAGTACACACACACACATACACACAAATTAGCAGCACTTATTATATTACTATTATTTTCAAACCTTAGAATGTGGGTAGCACCTCTCACTGAGCTCTCTGGTGTGCATAGGACCCTGAAATGTGAGTGTGGTGGCAACTCATTGATTTATTTAACAAGTGTCTGTTGGCCACATATTACATCCTCAAGTCCTTAAAGACTGTGGCAGTGGTGGAAACAGGTAGACCACTTAGTGTTTTAATTCAAATAGAAGTCACTAGGAAAATAAAGAAAACACACATACTTCAGATTGTGACAAACAGCTAAAACGACTCAGATAAAATGCATAGCGAGATAATTGTTCCAACATTAAAGAGTAGTAAGAACTGACCCCAATTAGCAGGTGACTTCCTAGCAGAGATGCATTGAGAAGCTCCACTGATGTGGAAGGACCTGGAAATGCATGCCTGGAAGAGAGCGTGGAATGGGAGTGGCTGAGATCCATACACTGCTGTCCCAAGCTCCGCTTTATTTGTCGCCCTAAGAATGCTACACCCAGATAGCCCTGCCAAGAACTCAGGAACGGAACCTTGGAAAGCTGCCAGGCAAAAGGGAAAAGGCAGACATTCAGGATTTTTCCAGAAGCAGAACTAGAACCAACAGGTGGAAATTACAGGGGGACAAATTTCCAATAACCAGATGAATAAGATAACTGCTGCTAAGAGCTGCCCAGTAATAGAATGTGCTGTCTTGTGACGTTATGAAATTCCAATTACTGGAGTTACTCAAGCAGAAGCTGAGCAGCCATCAGCCAGAGCAGAGGACAGATTTCAGCACTGATATGAAAGCCATACAGTTTGACCACCATCTTTTCCAATTATGAATCTGTAATTACAGAAGCACCCGACAAGTGCTAAATGACAATGAAAGGTTCCAGCCGTGAAGGCCAAGATCTTGGTTAATGTACAGGCTCCACGGCTCAAGCAGGTTTGCCTAGTCTCCACAGACCTGCTTGCTTTTCTAAAAAAAACAAAGCAAATGTATATAAGCTACCATATACTTATGATGAATATTAAATAAGAAAATTCATACAGGAGATTTAATACAGCACCTGGCTCATGGGAGGAATGTTAATGGTTCAAATATAAGGTGGATATGTGTATCTAAGAGTACTATGTAACATATATACATAATGGACACACATTCATTTCCCTCTGTTTTCAGTTTTTCACTCAGCACCAGAAAGAGCACAATGCCCAAAACTGTGCATAATTGTAATTACAGCATAATTGTAATTATAAATACATATTTACATAATGTGTACACATTACATAATTATATATATATATGTATATATATATATATACTCACACACAAATGCAATACTTAATAATATCAAATTTTCTTTTGAAAACTGGACAATACCTTTAAGCAAGCAACGGGTTAATGCACTATGCTTTCTTTTGATAGGGTTCATCTTTTCAAACTGATCAGCAAGCTCATTAAAACTGAACTTATTGCATAGTTATGTTCAGTATGTGATTTAGTGAAGCATTTTCTATTTAACTTTGGTTAACTGATTAAGGAATTATTTTGCTAATATAAAAAGCTACTTTCATGAAGCACCAGATATCACAACAGCCAGGATGTATCTTTCCTGACAAAGATTAGTTGGGAAGAAATTAATAAAATATCTATTTTACAATAAATTTCAGAAATTGCAATACTACTCACTTCTTTTTATATACTACTCATTCTAGATCAAAATATATTGTGTGCATATATGCAGTTCTCAAAGCCAAAAAAGAATTTATTTTTAAAAAGAGAGAGAATGGGGGTTTGGCAAAGAGAACTTTTCTCTTTCGGAAGACCAGAATTATGGTTCCCATCACCCACATTGGTCAGGAGTAACAACCCACAGGAATTACAACCTCTTGTAACAACAGCTCCAGGAGATTCAATGCCCTTCCTGCCCGTAGGGCATCTACATAAACACATACATATACATATATATCTTTTTAAAAATCCCTTTTTAAAAAAGGCAAACTCAGACATACTGACATGTCTGGATATTGGAAAGGAAATGCAGTATAAAAGACACAGGAAACATGCTATTCACAAGGAACACTAAAGAGTGTCAGAAAAACACTGAAAACTAGAAGACATTTGTGTAAGCCTTCTTAAGGTCCTCAAAAGGGGCGATACCCCGCTACTTAATAAAGCCTCCACCACCATGAGAAAATAAGTATCTTATGTTGTTTTTAAAAAAAAACCCATAACTTAAATAAGAAGGCTAATTGTAACTTTCGAATACAATTTTAAAATGTTTATTTATGTACATGTGTGTATGTCTGGGTGAGTATGCACCATGTATTTGGGGTACTAGGAAAAGGACTCAGATCCTTTGGAAGAACATACATGTGGTCTTAATGCTCCAGTCCTCAAATTAATTCTTAATGGCAAGTATTTTTTTTCATGTCTTTGTAATAACAGAAAACAAAGGAGAAGGATAGAAAGTCTGGCGATCTTTTTAGATAGTGTCATGGGACTTAAATTTTTAATTTGCCATTACCTTTGTGTTTAATTTGCAATTTGACTTTGTGTCATTCTTTTTTTAATTTTTATTAATTACACTTTATTCTCTTTGTATTCCCCCATAAACCCCTCCCTCTTCCTCTCCCAATCCCACCTTCCCTCCCCCTTTTCCACACATGCCCCTCCCCAAGTCCACTGATAGGGGAGGTCTTCCTTTCCTTCTTTTTGATCCTAGTCTATCAGCTCTCATCAGGAGTGCTTGCATTGTCTTCCTCTGTGGCCTGGTAAGGCTGCTCCCCCCATACGGGTGAGGTGATCAAAGATCAGGCCAATCAGTTCATGTCAGAGGCAGTCCCTGTTCCCATTATTATGGAACCCACTTGGATACTGAACTGCCATGGGCTACATCTGTGCAGGGGTTCTAGGTTTTTTGCAACAAGATTAAATGTGCTACTCATAGAGAAATCATTTCCCCCTGTGGGGTGCAGCCTTGCCAGGCCACAGAGGAAGACAATGCAGCCAGTCCTGATGAGACCTTATAGGCTTACGTCAGGCAGAAGGGGAGGAGGACCTCCCCTATCAGTGGACTAGGGGAAGGGCAGAGAAGGAGAAGAGGAAAGGAAGGTGGAATTGGAAGGAGATGAGGGAGAAGGCCAAAGCCAGGATACAGATTGAATAAATTTCAATAAATGATAATAACACCCTAATAGTGGGAGACTTCAACACTCTACTCTCACCAAGGGACAGATCATCCGGTCAGAAGCAAAACAGAGAAACAAGGGCACTCACAGACACCCTAAATCAAATGGACCTAAGAGATGTCTACAGGACCTTTCATCCTAGATCAAAAGAGTATACCTTCTTTTCCGCACCTCATGGAACCTTCTCCAAAATAGACCATATAGTTGGTCACAAAGCAAACCTCACCAGATACAGGAAGATTGAAATAATCCCTTGTATCCTATCTGACCATCACGGACTAAAGCTGGACCTGAACAACAACAGAAATTGCAAAAGGCCTGCACGTACATGGAAACTGAACAACTTGCTACTCAAGGACAGCTTGGTTAGGGAAGAAATTAAGAAGGAAATTAAGGACTTCCTAGAATTCAATGAAAATGAAAGCACAACATACCCAAACTTATGGGACACAATGAAGGCAGTGCTAAGAGGAAAGTTCATAACACTAAGTGCCTTCAAGAAGAAATTTGAAACATCTCATACAAGCAACTTAATGGCCCAACTGAAAGCTCCAGAAAAAAAAAAGAAGCAGATACACCCAAGAGGAGCAGATGGCTGGAAA
>JAQQSO010005075.1:0-12306 GCA_028658305.1 Pachyuromys duprasi | reverse complement strand
TCTGGAGGGTGTAAGGTGAAATCTCAGAGTCGTTTTGATTTGCATCTCTCTGATGGCTAAGGACGTTGAGCATTTCTTTAAGTGTTTTTCTGCCAGTCTATACTCCTCTACAGTCAGTTCTCTTGGCTGAAAACTTATATTTGACCAGTTCAGTTTTACTATATGGAATTATTTGAGTCACATTTTATTTATATCTATAAGCAAGTCAATTCTACAGGCATCTAGAATCCACATTCAGGGAACGCTGTTAAACATCAATATGTTTGAATAGAAGTTTGGTTAAAACAACATTCTGATCCAAATGCCACTAGCAACTAGAGGTTAAGAAATCTTAGACTTTCAAGGAATCACTATACTTCTGATTGTAAAGGGAGGTTCTGTAGATTTTTATGAGTGACATTTTTGAACTCTCAATATTTTTATTGAGAAAAGGAACTTCTTCCTAGTATTATAGAGACAGAAAAGTACCTCAACAGTTCAATTTTAACATCCCCAAGTATTACTATTCTTTTTATTCCTTCTGCCTTTGCTTCCTTTGGAGGAACAGAAGTGACAATATGAACATACCCAAACATTTGTTTTAATCCAGTGAATCTGTGAGATCATTGTGCTCTGTCTTTAGTCAAGCTAAAGAGGCTTCAAAGTTCCTGATCTTCATGTAAGCTTTGTTGTTATTGCAAAGTTTCCAAAATAGGAAAACTCTTAATGAGAAATCTCCTGAATATTTTTACAAATCTTCAAAACATGATTGTACTTTGAATATTATCCTCTATACAACTTTATGGTTTGAAATGTATATATTGTTGATATTGTTATCAAGGATATTTTCTTCTAGCTTTAGATGAGAGTTTTGAAAATGTGAATTACTTCTATGTGAGAAGGAATCTATGATTTCCTTAGAAAATTTAGGTTTCTAGAAATTTTGTTCTGACATACTAGGAGACTATATACTCGATTGCTTCTCTGAGAATCTTATAAACTCCATTCTCTGCTCATTCAGTTCCATGGCCAAATCAATTTCATCTGTGAGACATGGAATTTGAGTGAAAAATAGAGTGAGAAAAAAATATGGCCTCTTTATTCAGTGACCACCTTGAAAGTAGCTGGGCAAATACTTGATATTCATTTTTAAGCTGTTGCAATGGATTGTAGAATTTTTCCTATGTGAACCATTTACATGAAATAGTAATTGAAAAGTTTCATTTCAAGGAATTGTCAGAACTGAAGATAAGAGTAGCAAAAGCTAATACCAAAAGTTTGAAATGCAAATAATAAGAGTAAGGTAAAACTTTGCATTGATTTTATGTAAATAATACAAGCAGAGAATGTGGTTAAGGTCTTTAAAATACAATACCACAGTTTTAGTAGGAATAGAATAAACTCTGTGAATACTTTTAAAACATTCATTTTTCTTGAAAGTAATAGATGGGACAAGAGTTTTAATAATAATGATATTATTTACATTTGGTTTTATTTTTGAAGAGTTTTTAGGTTTATGGAAAAATTATGAGTCCATTGAAGTATTATTAAAACAATTGCCTTGGTTGATACCATCTGAAAGTGTTTTTCTCACAATTAGTGCATCAAAATTGATATTATTATTTTCATTATTTCTACAAATGACAATTCAGTGTTATATTTCAGGTTTTCTAGTTTTGAAATAATGTCCATTTTCTGATTTAGAGTAATATTTAGAATATATTTTATTAAGATGTCCTGCCTGAATTTCTGTTGACTCAAAGTTTGTAAGGATTTATAAACACACACACACACACACACATCTACAGAGAAAAATTTTTGGCTTAAGTTTTCTAAGAATTTCATATATATATATATGTGTGTGTGTGTGTGTGTGTGTGTGTGTGTATGTTCAACTTTTTAGAATTTATTCACTTTGTACCCTGATTGTAGCCCCTCCCTAACCTAATCCTGGCCTCACACTCTGTCCCTCTTCTCCTATCACCCTCCCATAGACCACAGAAAGGGCGAGCCCTCCTCCTCTAGCCTTTCAAGTGTCATCAAGACTGTCTGTATTCTCTTTCTCTGTTGCCTAGCAAGGCTGCCTCACCATGGAGAAGTCTTCAAAGAGCATGTAATAGAGTCCATGTCGGAGATAATCTCTGCTCCCCTTATTAGGGAACTAGGCAGACTGATCTTCCTACTGACTACATCTGAGCAGGGTGTCTAGGTCCTCTTCATGCATGGTCCTTGGTTGGTACATTAGTCTCTGCAGGATTCCTGGGCCCAGATTTGTTGGCTCTTTTGGTCTTATTTTGGAGCCTCTGTCCCATCCAGGTCCTTTTGTCTTCCTACTCTTCCCTAAGAATCTCTATGCTTTGGCCAAAGTTGGTCTATGAGTCTTAGCATCTGCTTCCGTCTGCTGTGTGGGGTCTTTCAAAGCCCCAGTCCTTTTCCCTTTCTTAAACCACTTCCAATGTCTACCCTGTTTGCCTTTCTGAATGAGAATTGAGCATCCTCCCTAGGGTTCTTGTTATTTAACTTCTTTAGGTCTCTGGGTTTTAGTATGGTTAACCTATGGGTTTTTTGTTTGTTTGTTTGTTTGTTTTTGGTTGTTTGTTCTTGAAGATTACTAGGGAATATTAATTGCAAGAAGTGAATTCTGAGGGAATCTAAGATGAAGGTGACCTGCACATACCCTATCTGAGGGGCACAGTATCAGAAACTCTGAAATTGATGAGTGGAGGGACAGCTGAAGACAGACATTGACATTGAGCCTTCCTGGGAGAGAGGGAACAACCAGTGAGCTGTGACAGATTGGATCCAGGTCACCCATGGACATCTACAGGGAGTGAATAATGGTTAATATTCGGCCCCCTGCACTTCCCCTTGCCCCAGGCACTGGCCTCATTGCTCAGTGGAGGCAGCAGTGGTTGCCCCAAGCAGGTATCTCCATGCTCAGTGACAGAGATTGCAGAAGCAGCTGCAGTATGGTGCCCCTAGGTCTGTGGCTAAGGCAGGCAGAAGCTAGTCCTAGTAGGAGCCTCCATTCTCAGTGGCTGAGAAATCAGAGGCAGTTGCCCCAAGTACGGGTCTCCCTGCCAGGTGGCCAGTGGACACCAGTTAGCTGATGTGTCTCCTACACTTTCATTTGCCCGTGCATGCCCAAATCAGAGAGTAGAGAACAGAAGAAATTCCTGTGCTTTCCAATTAGGCTTGCTAGTCAGTGAGTGCACCTTCAAGTGAGTGCATGCAGAGTCCCAGTTCCAGGATTCCTCTATCTAGCAGGCAGACATCGGATCCCTCCCACCCACACCCCCACTGTGGACATCAAGAAATCCTTGGGACAGTGTTCTCAACATGAAAGCCTCTTTTCTGTAGGTCTCCCAGTGTAGTCCAGGCAAACTATTCCTGGAGCCCAGACAGATTTGAATAACTGGAGGACAGTACAACAGGCCACACGTATGCCTTCTCATGCTTTACCTCACTGGTTCACCTGTGCCTGTGACCTTCCTTCCTCAGCTACAGCTGAAACAGCAACATCCACTCTCAAACTGGTGAACCTCTCTCATCTTCCTGAAGAATACTCCAGACATCAAAGACATAAGGCCCCAGCCTAAAGTACAGATTCCAGGAACAAACAACCAAAGTTACAGATGAGCAGATGGCTAGAGGTCAGCTTAAGAACACAGCCAATAAAAATCAGGACATCATGGCTTCATCAGTAAACTCAAAAATCAATGGATTTTTAATTCACTAGAAATATAGGAAAATGATCTCAAATCTATGCTTATCCAGTTATTAGAGACACATAAAGAGGAAACAAACAAAGCACTCAAAGAAATAGAGGCAAATACAGCCAAACAAATAGAAGTACAGGTAGCGGCACAATTAGTGGCATATAGTGAGGAAATGAACAAAAAATAGAAGCCATCATGGAAAAACAGAAATCCACATTCAAAGATATGAAGGAAATGGTGAAGACATGAAAATAGAATTAGAATCAATAATGAAAACAGGAACAGAGAAAACCCTAGAGCAGGAGAATTTGGAGAAAAGATCAGGAGCAATAAAGGCAAGAATCACCAATAGAATACAAGAGATGGAAGACAGAATCTCAGGTGCTGAAGACATAATTGCAGAAACTGATAGATCTCTCAAAGAAAAAGTAAAATCAGAAAACTCCCAAACACAAAACATTCAAGAAATCAAGGGCGGCATAAAAAGACAAAATCTAAGAATAATAGGAATAGACAAAAAAGAAGATTCCAGGCTCCAAGATCCATAAAATAGTTTAGAGAAAATTATAGAAGAAAAATTTCCCAACTTAAAGAAAGAGATGTCCATTATCAAACAAGATTCCTAAAGAACATCAAATAGACTAGTTTAAAAGAGAAATTCCTCATATTACATAATAGTCAAAACACTAAATCTACAGAACAAAGAAAAATATTACAAGCAGGAAGGCAAAACTCCTTCAGCTGATAAACACCTTCAGCAAAATAGCTGGATAGAAAATTAACTGCCAAAAATGAAGTGCCCTCGTATATAAAAATGAAAACAAGGGCTGAAAAAAAATTAGGAACACTACTAATAGCATAAAGCACCTTCGTGTGACTCTAACCAAGCAAGTGAAAGATCTGTTTGAAAAAAACTTCAAGTCTCTGAAAAAAGATATAGAAGAGAATATCAGAAGATAGAAAGATCTCCCATGCTCATGGATTGGTAGGATTAACATAGTGAAAATGGCCATCCTGACAAAAGCAATCTACAGATTCAAAACAATTCCCATCAAAATACCAACATTTATTCTTTAAAGACATTGAAAGAACAATTCTCAATTTCATACTTAAAAATAAAAAAATCCAGAATTGCTAAAACACTTGTATAAAACAGCAGATCATCTGGAGGAATTTTCATTCTTGATCTCAAATTCTACTATAGTACAACAGAAATAAAAACTGAAAGATACTGGCATAAAAACAGAATTGTGGATCAATGGAATCAAATAGAAGACCCAGAAATAAACCCACACACCTATGGATACTTTTTTTTAATGTTTTTTTTTTTTAACAAAGATACCAAAATCATACAATGGAAAAAATAGCATGGATACAGAAATTGTGGTACATTTACACAATGGAATACTATTCAGCAATTAAAAACGAGGTAATCATGAAATTTTCAGGAAAATAGTCCGAACTACAAAAGATCATCCTGACTGAGGTATCGCAGAAGCAGAAAGACACACATGGGCACATGGTATATACTCACTTATAAGTGGATATTAGACATATAATATAGGATAAACATGCTAAAATCTGTACACCTAAAGAAGCCAAACAAGGAGGATGCCCCTGGGTAAGATAATCAATCTTCATTCAGAAAGGCAAATGGGATGGTCATCAGAAGAAGGAGGAAAGAGGGAACAGGACAGGACCGTAACACAGAGGTCCTCAAAGATTCTACCCATTAGCGTATTGAAGCAGATGCTGAGACTCATAGCCAAACTTTGGACAAAGTACAGGGAATCTTATGAAAGAAGGGGAAGATGAAAGACCTGGAAGGGATAGTAGCTCCACAAGAAAAGCAACAAAACTAAAATATCTGGGCACAGGGGCCTTTTCTGTGACTGGTACTCTGACCAAGGACCATTCATGGAGATAACTAGGACTCCTGTACAGATGTAGCACATAGCATCTCTGTATCTAATAGGATTCCCTAATAAGAGTAACAGGGACTGCCTCTGACATGAATTCAGTGGCTGGCTCTTTGGTCACCTCTCCCTGAAGGGGGGAGCATCTTTACCATGCCACAGAGAAGACAATGCAGCCTACCTTGATGAGAGCTGAGAGGCTAAGGTCAGATGGAAGATGAGGAAGATCGCCTCTATCATTGCACTGGGGGTGGGACTAAGGGAGGAAAAGAGGAAGGGAGAGTGCAATTGGGAGGGGCAGAGGAAGGTGTCTCCAGCTTGGATACAAAGTGAATAAACTGTAATTGATAAAAATTAAATTATTAAAGAAATAATTGAATGCTCTCTTTTGATTTCTTATTGCACATGGCATGTTGTGGTTCTATTCATCTTCTACCTTTCTTATTTCCACATTTGTTTTTTATCCCTTTCATTTTCTTGAATTTTGTTCTCCCAAATTCACATTTGTGAGAAAACGATATCATGCCTAATTCCAGTGAAGGTATTATATAGAACGTTTCTTAACTATAACTAATCTCAAAATTGCCCTATGATTCCTTCTTTCCATTTTTTTCCAAAAAAATAATTTTAAAAGCTATTTTAAGGTGAGTGTATGCATGTATGTGCATGCCCTTTTGTACGTGAATGCATTTGTGGGCACCTGTGTTAATACACTCTCATGTGCACATCTGTAAATGATATTCTGTGCATGTGGACGTCACAGGAAAATTGTGGGATTTGCTTTACCCTTCCCAACATGTAGAAACATTGATCAAAGTAAGGCTGACAGATTTGGATAAAGTGTTATCATCCATAACTTCTTTTTTTAAGTAATTAATTTATTTTTATGTTAATCACTTTGTATCCCAGCTGTAGCTGGGATATATACTTTGTATCCCAGCTGTAGCCCCCTTCCTCATTCCCTCACACACTCCCTGTCCCTCCCTCATCTTCTCCCTGCCCCTCTCCAAGTCCACTGATAGGGGAGGACCTCCCCCCCTTCCATCTGACCTTAGCTTATTATGTCTCTTCAGGGCTGGCTGCAATGTCCTCTTCTGGGATCTAGCTAGGCTGCTCCTCCCTCAGGGGAAGGGGGAGGTCAAAGAGCCAACCATTGAGTTCATGACAGAAATAGTCCCTGTTCCCCTTACTAGGGTACCCAGTTGGAGCTACCATGGGCCACACCCGAGCAGGGGTTCTGGTTTATATCCATTCATGGTCCTTGGTTGGAGATACAGTCTCATAGAAGACCCCTGTGCCCTGATCTATTTGGTCCTTGTGGAGCTCTTGTCCTCAACAATTGTTACTAACTCCCCCTTTTTTCATATGATTCCCTGCACTCTGCTGAAGGCTTGGTTGTGAGTCTTAATATCTGCTTTGATACATTGCTAGTTAGAGTCCTTCAGAGGCCCTCTGTGGAAGGCTACTGTCAAGAAGTTATAAAGCAACAAATCAAGTAATCCAATTAAAAAATGTTGTATGGAGCTAAAAAGGGAACTCTCTGTAGAGGATTGTATGATGGCAACAACAACAACAACAACAACAAAACACTTAAAGAAATGGTCAATGTCCTTAGCCATCAGGAAGTTGCAAATGAAAACGATCCTGAGATTTCACCTTACACCCACCAGAATGGCTAAGATCAAAAACTCAATGACAACTCATGCTGGAGAGGATGTGGAGAAATAGGAACTCTCCTCCATTGCTGGAGGGAATGGAAACTTATACAACCACTTTGGAAAGAAATTTGGTGCTTTCTTAGACAATTAGGAATAGTGATTCCTCAAGACCCAGCTATACCACTGGGTATATACCCAAAAGATGCTCAAGTACAAAACAAGGACATTTGCTCAACTATGTTCATAGCTGCTTTATTTGTAATAGCTAGAACCTGGAAACAACCCAGATGTCCCTCAGTTGAGGAATGGATACAGAAATTGTGGTACTTTTACACAATGGAATACTATTCAGCAATTAAAAAGGAGGAAATCATGAAATTTGCAGGCAAATGGTGGGACCTGGAAACGATCATCCTAAGTGAGGTATCCCAAAAGCAGAAAGAAACACTTGGAATATACTCACTTATATAGACCTATAGGATAGGATGGACATGCTGAAATCCATACACCTAGGGAAGGTAAGCAAGAAGCAGGATCCAGGGTGGGATGATCAATCATTGGTTATATGGACAAATGGGATAGACATTGAATGTAGGAAAAAACAAGCATCCATAATGTCTAACCATTTTCTTTCTTAAATTATTTTTATTCCATCCTATCAAGAGTCCTTACACTCAACCTGACTCATTATTGCTGAGAGGAGCCTTGTTGTTGACCATTGTAGGGCTTGCAGATATTTTTGTCTTTCATTTAACATTTAAAAAAAATGTTAAATTCTCTCCACCTATTTGAATTAGAGTATCTATTTAAATGATTTGGACTACCTTTTCATGAAGATATGGCAATGTCTTTATTATTTTTACTAGATTTTCTATGCTTTTGTGTTATACATTGGATCATAATGCAGTATTCCTTTACTCAGTTTTGTTGATCAAAATATTCATGTTTGGATTCTGGGTATAATTGTGTACCTCTATAACTATAGGCCACAGATGAATGAGATAGGAGTATTATGAGTTCAAAGTTTTAAATAGCCCTAAATATCTAAGTTAACTGTATCACAGTTAAGATAACTGTGAAATCACATTGATTTCTCTCAATTTAATTCACAATATCTTGAAGTGTTTTCCCATTCTGTCTTATTCTGTGCAACCTCCTAATCAAGTAAATCTATCATTTTACCACACATTTATTAATTATTAAATGGAATATTGTATGTATTGTTGTCTTGTAACTGTTTAATTCTTTTTATAGAATGTATTTCATCTGCTGAAATAGAATGAGTATGTACATTTTTTTATATCTAAAAGAGCCCACTTACTTTCAAGTACTCACAGATAAACCAATTGCTTTCTAAGCTTCTGATTAATTTTTATTACATATTCATAATAAAGCTAGATATTTTTGATCCAATACCACATCATCTAGATATTCTAACATTTAAGTGATGTCGTAACATTTGAATACATTCTTATTTAATCTTTGCTCTCTACATCTTGATAAATGTATGTTGGATTTTGTATCTATCGTTAATGTATACACCATAAGTTTCCAACACTAAAATTGCTCCTTTATTTCTCACATGTAATCTCCAGTAGAAAAGGAGAACCCTAGCAATAACTGAATTCTTCATTTAGTTACCATTTACAGAGTGTGAATCATACCTCTGTTTCTGTGGATAGCTAGGCAATCTGTTGAGCACCTTTATCCTCCGCTGGTTCCCCTTTACTGACGTGATGTATCTTATCAATCTCTTCTGCTGACTAGTACAAATAAGTAAGGTGAAAGCTTGAAAGTAAGCATTGAAAAGTAAGCATTGATACCTAGATGTTTCATAACACAGCAATAATTTGTACAAAAAAATCTATTATACCATAAGATATTGAGACCCAGCTGTACCACTCCTAGACATATATCCAAAAGTTGCTCAAGAACACAACAAGGACATTTGCTCAACCATGTTTGCAATAGCTTTATTTGTAATAGCCAGAACCTGGAAACAACCCAGATGTCCATCAACTGAGGAATGGATACAGAAATTGTGGTATTTTTACACAATAGAATACTACTCAGCAATTAAAAAAAGAGGAAATCATGAAATTTGCAGGCAAATGGTGGGATCTAGAAAATATTCTGTGTGAGGTATCCCAGAAGGAAAAATACACACATGGTATATACTTATTTATTTAGACCTATAAGTTAGGATAAACATACTGAAATCTATACACTTAAAGAAGATAAACAAGAAAGAGGACTGGGGGTAAGAAGATTAATCCTCACTTAGAAAGACAAATGGGATGGACATTGGATGTAGGAGAAAACAAGTAGCAGGATAAGAGCCTACTACAGAGGGACTCAGAAAGACTCTACATAGTGTATCAAAGCAAATATTAAGACAACCCTTTGGCAGAGTGTAGGGAATCATATGAAAGAAATGGTAGTTAGGATGACCTGGAGAGAACAGGAGCTCTGCAAGGACCAAATTTATCAGGGCATAGTGGTCTTTTATGAGATTGTTCTCCAACCAAGGACCATGTATGGATATAACCTAGAACCCCTGCTTGAATGTAGCAAATGGTACCCTGGTAAGGAGAACAGGGACTGTGCCGGACATGAACTCAATGGCTGGCTCCTGCGAGGGAGGAGCACCCTTGCTAGGCCACAGAAGAGGACATTGCAGCCAGTCCTGAAGAGACCTGATAAGCTAGAATTAGATAGAAGGGGAGGAGGTCCTCTCCTATTAGTGGGCTTGGAAAGGGACAGGGAGGAGATGAGGGAAGGAAGGAGGGTGATAGGGAAGGAATGCAGGAGGGGGCTAAGGCTGGGATACAAAGTATGTAACCTGTGATTAATATAAAATAAAAATGTTAAAAAAAAGAGGACCCTGGGGTAAGATGATCAATCCTCTCTTAGAAAGACAAATGGGATGTAGGAGAAAACAAGTAACAGGACAGGGTCCTACCACAGAGGGCCTCTTAAAGAGTCTACCTAGCAGTGTATCAAAGCAGAAACTGAGACTCATAACCAAACCTTCGGCAGAGGGCAGGGAATCATATGAAAGAAGGGGAAGTTAATATGATCTGTAGAGGATAGGAGGTCCACAAGGACTAAATATATCTGGGCACAGGTGTCTTTTATTAGACTGTTTCTCCAACCAAGGACCATGTATGGATATAACCTAGAACCTCTGCCTGTAGCTCATACTAGCTCAGTATCCAAGTAGGTACCCTAGCAAGGGGAACAGGGACTACTATTTCTGACATGAACTCAATGGTGGGCTCTTTGACCTCTCTTCCCTGCAAGGGAAAATTAACCCTCCTGGCCACAGAGGAGGACTTTGTAGCCAGTCTTGAAGATACCTGATAAACCAGGGTCAGATGAAAGGGGAGGAGATCCTCTCCTATCAGTACACTTAGAAATTTGCAGGGAGGAGATGAAAGAGAGAGGGTGGGATTCAGAGGGAATGAGGGAGCGGGGTAAAGCTGGGATACAGAGTTAATAATATGTAACTAATAATAAAAATATAATTAAAAATTATACAATTTGATTCAAGTGATTTTTGAAGAAATATAAAATTGAAATGACTCAAGTGTTTTATTTATCAAAATATAATTTACAGTATCACTCATAAAATGTAGAATTTCTTTAAAGAAAAAAGAGACAATAAAAACTTTGCCAAAGTTATAGACAGACCTCGTCATATAACTAAGACTCAGAGCCAGGTGGTGGTAGCATTTGCCTTTAATGACAGATCTTGGGAAGCAGAGTCAGGAAGAACTCTTGAGTTTGAGGTCTGCCTGTTCTAGAGAGTTGGTTACTGGTTGCATGGTTACAGCCAGGCCTACACAGAGAAACCCTGTCTCAAAACACCCCTCACCAAAGAATGTAGCAAATGAAATGAAAACCTCATTGAGTAGCACAGCAACAAGTGATGATGGAGAAAGGAACCATCAACTTGGAGAATATTGGACAAAAATCATACAGTCTGACAACAAAGAAAATGGACTGCCTATTCATGTTCACAATGTGAGTTACCCTCCACCTCTCTGGACTACAAGCAATTTCTGCATTTCAAATTCTTTGAGACTCTAAGCATAAATATATGGCAAAAATTCCACCAACTTATCAAAAGGCTGAAAGCTAGAGGTTTAAGAGTCTCAACAAAAGACAAACAGAAAAAACTGGAAGAAGGGTCTTTCAAGTAACATTGCAATAAAATCTCTGAAAACTGGCAACAAGATAAAAAATGTTGAAAAAGACTAGTAAGTAAATAAGAAGTGTTTAGCAGGGAACACATATTTAAATGTCAGAAAAAACTCTTCTATCACAATGTAAAATAGTAACTGCCACATTTTTTTTTAAGAGCTAAAGAAAAAGTTCGGTAATTTTCCTTCTATTTCTATTTTGTGGAACACTTTATAGAGAATTGGTGTTAGGACTTCTTTGAAGGTCTGGTAGAATTCTGTACTAAAACCATCTGGCCCAGGGCTTTTTTTTGGTAGGGAGGCTGTTGATGACTTCTTCTATTTCCTTGGGGGATATAGGGCTATTCAATCTTCCTATCTGTTCTTGGCTTAATTTAGGTAGGTGGACTCTCTCATGAAAACTGTCCATTTCATTTAGATTTTCAAATTTTGAGGCATATATGCTTTGGTAGTAAGACCTAATGATTGTTTGGATTTCCTCCGTGTCTGTAGTTATGTCCACCTTTTCGTTTCTGATTTTGCTGATTTGGACCGTTTCTCTCCGCCTTTTTGTTAGTTTGGCTAGGGGCTTGTCTATCTTGTTGATTTTCTCAAAGAACCAGCTCTTGGTTTCATTGATTCTTTGAATAGTTTTATTTGTTTCTAATTGATTTATTTCAGCCCTGAGCTTGATTATTTCCAGCTGTCTGCTCCTCTTGGGTGTATCTGCTTCTTTTTTTCCTAGGGCTTTCAGTTGGGCCATTAAGTTGCTTGTATGAGATGTTTCAAATTTCTTCTTGAAGGCACTTAGTGCTTTGAACTTTCCTCTTAGCACTGCCTTCATTGTGTC
>JAQQSO010005074.1:0-12307 GCA_028658305.1 Pachyuromys duprasi | reverse complement strand
AGGCATTGCACCTCTGAATTCTGATAAAAGTCACCCATTTGTTTGCTAACTTACATTCAAGAAACAATATCTCTGTGTGCACATATACATAATTCTAATGAAATGTGTTCATGCTGGCTTGAGAGATATTTTTTAAAGATTTTTTTAATGTATGTGTATGAATGTTTTGCCTGTGTGTTTTTTAAGAGTTCCACATGTATTTGGTGTCCACAGAGGCCAGAAGAGGGCATTCAATCCCTTGGAAATGGACTTACAGACCCCATTCTATCACGTGGGTACTGGAAACAGAACCCAGGTCCTCTGTAAGCACACTAAGTGTTTGTAACAGTAGAGCTGTCTCTCCAGCCCCAAAGTTTGCCTATTGTCATGTGAGCATTTGTGCATACTCAGAACATTATTTGTTATTTTAATTTTTCTGATGAGAGCATTTCTTATTCTCATATTGTTTTTCCATCATCATTGGCTAAGAATTCTCATCAGGTGCCTTGTTTAAGTCATGAAGAAACAATCTTCTCTGCTTTATAAGCGGACAAGCAGGATTTTGCTGAAATAGAATGATTTGACAAATGATACACAGAACATTTAGTTGTGATTCAGGCCTCTGAGAATAAACAACTTCAGTCTTTCATGTTATGTCCTTTGAGTCAAGGCCCTGTAGGAACTGGCCGTTTTATTCAACAAGCTTTTGTTTCTTTTGTTGACTGTATGGGGCTTTGTCATACACACATGCTTCCTGAGGTTGATGCAGGTGTGAGGACCCCAGGAGCTTTCAGTTTCAGGTGGTACTAGAGAGCATGTACACTACCAGTGCTATTGTGGGGCCTAGCTCGTGTACATATCTGAAAATCTCCGTGATGCTCAAGCTCCAGGTGATGCTGCAGTCACTGGTCCTTACGAACACTGGAGAAAACAAAGACTTGGATAATCTATGGCATGAAAGATGAATGGGGGGAAAGTGTACAGACGGAAAGATTTTCCTGTTTGTTCTGTTTTAATGTGGTGAGTGGTTAATCTAAGGATGAGGTACTGAAGTAAACTGGGATCGCTAATCTATTTCTTTGACTCTGAAGTACACCTTCTTGCTTTTACCTACCACCTGTACTTTTTCACACCACCTGAAAGTTTTATTTATTTATTTTTAATTTTGTTTATTTAATCACTTCAAAGCCTGACCTCAGTCCCACCCTCTCTCTCCCCTCTACTCCATCCACCTTCTCCTTCTTCTCAGAGAAGGGGAAGCCCCTAAAAAGTACCAATCCACCCTGGTACCTCAAATCACAGCAGAAAAATTTATCATTACTTAAATTTGTTATTTGACAATTTTCCACATGGATATTATACTTACTGAATACTTTCACCCCAAACCCTCTCCAATCTTCCTAACGTCCCCTGTCTGTTTCCTCTACTTTTTCTCACCTCTACAAATCTTTTTTCGTCTCTTCATTTTGTTTTTGACCCACTTAGTTTAACTAGAGCCATCTGTATGAAGCTATCTGTTGCAGCTTGGTGAGCTCAGCAGTGGATACACAACTAAGGGTGAGGATTCTCCCTCTTCCAGAATCTGTCAATAACCAATAGTTCTGCTGTTATGATGTATTTTAAAATGGCATACAACATCTCTGAAATGAAAGAGGTTTATTTGGAGGAAGGGAAGGAGAAGGGAGGAAGGGTCTGAGTGAGCCATGTGGGTAGAGAGAGACAGAGAGAGAAAGAGAGAGAGAGAAAGGAGAGGAGAAGGGAGGGGAGGAGGGAAGGAAGGGGAAGGGAAAGGAGAGAAGGGGAGGGGTAAATAGAGGGAAAAGGAGAGGAAGAGAGAGATGGAGGAGGGAGGCTCCCTGACAGAGAAAGGAGAAAGAGACCTGAAACAGAGAGGTGGTGGGTTGGTCCTTTCATATCTGGTGCACAGGTGAACTGTGCATCTGCCACATACCTGCAGACTGCACATGATGACATCATAGGTTACTAGGCAAGCCAGAAGCAGGCGTGCTGTATGCTAACATCAGCTGTAATGGGAAGCTCCCTTGAGCTACCCTCTTACCATGCCAATCTTACTGTACCTGCCTTTTCCTCCCCAGTATTCCCCTCTGTGCTTTGCTTTTGCCGTGTTCTACTATCGCTCCTCACTGAGACTAATACATCCTACCAAGCTCCCCTTCCTACTTTCCTGGCTTCCCAAGGTGCTTCAAGTTAAACAAACACAACTAGATGTAAAGCTACGATCTGCACATGAAAGAGAGAATGCAGCATTTGTACTTTGGGCTTGGCAACGTTTTCCAGCTTCATCCATTCAACTGAAAAGATCATAATTCCAGTTTTTCTAATATCTGAAAAGCACATTATTGTATATGTATACCACATTTATGTTATCTGTAGACATCTGGCTGCTTCCATTTTCTAACTATTATAAACAGAACGGCAATGAGCATAGATGCGCAGATGTGCTGGAATCGCTTTGGAGTTACACCTAGAAGTGGTATAGGTGGTTCCTATGCTAATTTTAATTTCTAGCTTTCACCACTTTTTTTTTGAGAAACTTCTAGATGGATTTCTAAAGTGGCTTCAACCGTTTACACTTCCAGGAACAGTATGTAATAATCAATTCCCCTTTCTCCACAGCATTTGTGGCTATCATGATGATAGCCATTATAGCTGAGGTGAGATAGAATTGTAAAGTTGTTTAAATCAGCATTTTTCTGATGGCTGAACACTTTCAAAGTGACTCCGTGACATTTGTATTTCTTCTTTTGAGAACTCTCTTCACTTCTGTGGCCATTTTAAATTAGATTGCCTGATTAATTGTTCAATGTTTTCGGGGAGGATTGCTTTGTTTTCATTTCTTTGTCTATTCTAGACATGAATCCTCTGTTAGATGCATAAATGGCAGAGATTATCTCCCTTTTTGTGAACTGCCTCTTTACTCAATTGACAGTTTCCTTTGCTGTAGAGAAGACTTGAGTTTCATGAAATACCCTTTGTAGATTATTGGTCTTCTTCCCTGCACCACCAGAGTACTATTTAGAAACCCACTGCCTGTGACTTATATGCTGAGATGTACCCCCTACTGTTTCCTTTAGCAGTTGCAGAATAACAGTCCTATGTTTAGGTCTTTGATGCATTTGGAGTTAAGCTTTGTGTAGAGTGAGAGATGCCGATCTTTTGCATGGTTGATGCCTGGGTTTCCCAGTACTGCTTGTTAAAGATGCTGTTTTTTCCCAATGTATATTTTTGACAACTTTGTCAAAGACCAATCACCTGTGGTTAGGGAGTTATATTTGGTTTCTCTATTCTATTCCACTGTTCTAGGAGTCTACTTTGGTCCCACTACCATACTGTTTTTATTATGGCTCTATAGCATAACTTGAAATCAAATATGGTGTTACCTCCTATAATATTCACTTTGTTCAGGATTGTTTTGGCTGTTTGATCTTTTGTGCTTCCACATAAATCTTAAGAGTGTTTCTCTCTCTATCTCTGTCTCTGTCTCTCTCTGTGTGTCTATAAAAAATGGCCCTGAAACTTAGGTTGACTTCAGCAATTTGAATAGAAATGTTCCCCATAGATTCATGTATTTGAATGCTTGGCCCATGGGAAGCCGCACTATTAGGAGGTGTGGCTTTGTTGTAGTAGGTGTGGCCTTGTTGGAGGAAATCTATCACTGAGGTGAGTGCCGGGAGGTTGGGAGGGGGGACTTTAAGGTCTCCTATGCTCAAGCTATGCCCAATGTGACACACAGTTTCCTGCTGCTACCTGTGGATCAAAATGTAGAATTCTCAGCTCCTTCCCCAGCACCATGTCTGTCTATATATCTCCTGCCATGATGATAATGGACTAAACTCTGAAACAGTAAGCCAGCCCCAATTAAATGTTTTCCTTTATAGGAGTTTCCATGGTTGTGGTGTCTTTTCACAGCAATAAAACTCTAACTAAGATATTGACATTGCATTGACTCTATAAATTGCCTTTAGTATGAGACAATATCTATGTTCCATGAGCATGGAAAATCTTTCCATCTTTTAGTGTCTCCTTCAATTCTTTTCTTCTAGATTTATTTCAGTTTAGTGAAACATACATTTTTATGCATGTCTTTATGGTTTTATAATTTTATACTGTGATATCTTCCTTTCATGCTTAATTTTATTCACTCATACCTTCTCTTTCTTTTGGCAAAAAAAAAATGTAAATCTTGTTTATCTTTGCAGAAAACCAGTTCTTTATCTCATTGATTCTTTGTATTAGTATATATTTTTTAAAATTCCTCCTTGTTGATAATTCTTTCTCCCCATCTAATATTTCTTGATTTTACTTTTTCTTGATGTTCAAGGCTTTAAAGTACATCATTAAGTTGTTTCTATTAGATCTTATTCATTTATGTCAGCACTTAGATATATAAACATTACACAGGACTGCCTTCACTGTATCCCATGGATTGGGTATGTTGTTTTCATTTTCATTTTATTCTAGAATTTTAAAAAATTTCTTTATTAATTCCTTCAGTGAACTGTTCATAAATAGTGTGTTATGTAATCTCCCTGAATTTGTGTGTTTTCTATATATATTTTTTGATGTTGATATTTAACTTTATTTCATTGTGGTATGATAGAATGCAAGATCTTTCCTTTTTTAATTTAATTTTTTAAATTTATTCCTTTTATATCCTGATAGTAGCCCCCTCCCTCATCTTCTTTCTGTCCCACCCTCTCTTTCTCCCCCTCCCTCCATCCCTCTTTCCTATTCCTCAGAAAGGGGGACTCCTCTTCCCCTACCAACTGACCCCAGCCTATCAAGTTTCATCAGGACTGCCTGCATCTGCTTCCTCTATGGCCTGCAAGGTCATCCCACCAGGGGGAGTGATTGAGGAGCAGGCAACAGTCCATGTCAAAGACAGCCTCTATTCCCCTTACTAGGGAACCCACATGGATACTGAGGGGCCTATCAACTATATCTGAGCAGGGGGCCTAGGTCCTTACCATGCATGGTCCTTGGTTGGTGCATCAGTCTCCACAGGCTCCCCTGGGGCCAAATTTGTTGGCTCTGTTAGTCTTTTTGTGACACTCCTGTCCCCTCTGGCTTCTTCTGTCTCCCCACTTTTCCATAAGATTCCATGTGCTCTGCCCAAAGTTTGGCTGTGAGTCTTAGCATCTCCTTTAATCCCCTGGTAGGTGGAGTCTTCCAGAGAACATCTATGGCAGGCTCCTCTCCTGTTCCCTCTCTTTGACCACTTCTTGTGTCTGTTCTATTTGCCCTTCTGAATAAGAATTAAGCATCCTCACTAGGGTCCACTTTGTTACTTAGCGTCTTTAGATCTGTGGATTGTAATATGGTTATCATGTATTATATGGCTAATATCTGCTTATAAGTGAGTATATACCATGCTTGTCTTTCTGGGTAGGGAAGAATGGGTTAAGTGTGGCTAAGGTTCCTGGTCTCTGGGTTCAGGAGAATCATGGGAAGAGAGGAGAAAGAAGCACACCACAATAGGTTGGCATGGAGAAGGAACCATGTAGGCCAAAGACCCCAAGAATGGCATGAGATTAAAAAGATAAGCAGGTATTTATAAGATTTTGGATAGAAGGTAGCGCAGATAAGAATGTGTAAGGCAGATGGTATGGGATTCGAGTTGGTAGGTTATTGGGCTAGCATAAGTGGAATTATCTGCCCAGCCCAAAGTGTTATAAAGCAATTACGAAGTATATATATCAATTCTGTTCCTCTAAAGAATCCTAACAACACACTTGCTATAAGGCCCTAATACGCAGTCAATTTTGGAGAAAGTTTCATGAGCTACAAAGAAGACTGTGTATCCCTTAGTGTTTTGGTAGAACATTCTATATATATCTATTATGTACATTTGATTTGCTATTTCTTTTTACTCCAGTGTTTCTCTGTGTATAAGTTTTTATTTTTTATATTTTGATTTTGTTTTGTCCCATTGGTCTGTCTATAATTTTCATGTATGAAAATTTCCCACTGTTATGATGTTAGAATTAATCTGAAGCTCTATAACAAGTGGTACTTATTTTATGAAACTTGATGTGCATGTGCTTCATTGCATTTGTTTAGAATTTCAATGTGTTGTTCATTGATTGTTCACTTACTGAGAATGGTGTGACTTTATCTCTTTTTACTAGTTTTGATTTGAAGTCTTCCACCATCATGACCACCTCTACCACCACCATCCTCACTGTGCAAATATCAACATCACTACCATCACACACACACACACACACACACACACACACACATCTCAGCCAGCAACAGAGAAAGCACCGAAGATAATTATTTTAAAATCTTTCCTTAGTCCTGGACTAAGCCCAGAGGGAAAAGGAAGGGTATTTCTAAATCCAGATCCTGGAACTCAGTCTATAACAGTCAGCTCTGTGTCTAGATAAAACATGCCGTATTTATGTGATTACCTGTGATCTGGAGAGAAAAACCAAAGACCATGTCCAAATCCATTTTTATCACACAGCTTACTTACAAACCTGCAAAAAACAGTAGCTTATTCGCAAATTGGTACTATAAGCTTTGATTAATTACAGGAGTAATTCTAGATTGTCAGGGTGGAGAAAGAAAATAATTCTCCTGTTTTATAAAGATTGATTTTCTTAAACATGATGATAACATTTATTCAGACAAAAAGTAGACACCAGGTGATATATGTAGGAAAACTAATGATGATACTGTAGCTTTTATATATTTAAATTTGTTGTTGAATATTATTGGCTATGTGAAGCTAGTAAGTCTTAACTTTATTGCACCTTTATTTTATCCATATTCAATTTATTACGGAATGATTCTGTTGTTAAAACAAAAGGAGGGATGTAATTCAAAAGTGTGGGTCCCCACCGGTTAGTTAACTGATGGCATAGAATACTCTCCATGTCTTTTTGATTCGGTAAAATATTATAGTTTTAAATTGCTATGAACCAAATGCACATTTTGACAGATTTTACTCTGCAGCCTCCAATTTAAATTTTGAATAACTTCATCTAGAATAGTCTCTCCATATTTGTTCATTTTTCAACTTCCCAAAAGATCAAGAAGGATTTTATTTTCTCCAAAAGCAATTACTAACCGCTGCTTCCTAGATACTGCTCAATGGTAGTGAAAGCCACTATCTTCCATAGTAAAAATCAAAATGAAAAAAAAAAAATACCAGTATAGATTCAATCAGGAACTGTTGCTAGAAATCATAATAATTTATTTCATCAAAAATTAAGCCAATTTCATTGTACTTAATCTGGCTTTGTTAGCATTATTTAGACGTGGTTTTTGGAAAAAAAAAAAAAGGAAGGACTGGCTAGTTTCATTTTAAAAGAATGAATAAAATCCTTTCAATAACTCTTCCCCAAGTCAAGTGTAAGCAGAAAGTTACTATTATACTGGTTTGAGACCTGAAACTCAAACAGAAGACATAGCTCTGTGCTTTACTATGTTCTGTCTACAGAAGAAAAATAGGTTAGAAAGCAAATCCAAGGAACCTATATTGATGACATGATAAGTCATATTCACTTTCAACTCATAAAGCCATAGCAGATTGTTCATGTAATTCAGAATAAAGAGGGATGCAGACATCTGTGACAACTGTGTATCAGTTCAGGACTAGATTAGAAATTATTGATATTATAGTTATATAGCATTTACTCATGCAATGCCTAAATATGTCATGGAATTAAATATAAACCTCCTTGCTAAACCTGTATCTCCCAAGACAATGTTTTCCACTTATTATTAAAATCATTTTCTTAGTTAAATGCTAGAAGCAAAACTAGAATTCTATTCTGTGTAACAAGCAAGACAAGCTTAACATTTCTGGAAACTATTTAATATCTGACTTACACTTTTCTATAGTTCTTATCTATAAAATCATATTTGTGACTTACTGAAGCAAAGTCTTTGTTTTTTGGCAGTTTTCTGGAATGTACAATATTGATGCAGTTCAAGCCATGGCCTTCGATGGCTGCTACCATGACACTGAGACTGACATGGACCAGACTTCCTTCTTTCTACACTCAGAAGAGGACTCCATGAGAGCAAAGTTCCCAGGAAGCCCTTGCACAGATTCACCTCAGATAAAGAGAAAATCCCGAGGAGGCAACGTCGGCAGAATCATCCTGGAAAATAACCATGCCATTGATACCTATTCGAGAATTGTATTTCCCATTGTTTTTATAATATTTAATGTGTTTTACTGGGGTATATATGTGTAAGGAGGACTTTTCTGTTTGCTGATTTTTTTTCCTGTCTTCACAGCACTCAGGACTTGGCACAGGCTAGATAAGTGTTCTACCATTCCCAAACTGAAGAGGAATTTTTTAATGCAAACTTCCAATGCAGTCAGATGGTGTTATAAGCCTCCTGGATATGAGTTGGACAGTTAAACTGGGATAGAGCCAGTCGTGTCTTGGCTTAAAGATGTACAAGCTGATTGATTTACATTTAGTTCAGTGTTCTGAGTCTTGGGGAAATTTGACTTTATAAATAAGTTTTGCAGGCATGTGTATTATGGGAGAAAATTTTCCATCAGAAATGAATTGTTTGTAACTATTTCATCTTGACACTCTCTTATTGTGAAAATAAATTTGTTAAAGACTAGGCAATAAAGCTTACTATGACAGTTATTCAAGGAAAGCTGATTTCTTAGTATCCGCCAAATGACAAATGGCTCTGTCCTAAGGGGGAACTTCTGTCTTCAAGTGGTTCCATCCACACACCACTAGGTCTGAGTCCTATGAGCTACCTCTTCTTCTATCTCTAGCCACATTACATATATATTAAATTTCACATATTATTAAGTCCAAAATGGGAAAAATATTTAAACGTCACTCTGTCTTTAGTAATATTAAACTCATCTGCCGTCATCAATAACAGTATTTCGTATTTTGTCGATGAGGAATAGGTTTCATGCCTTTGTGTTTGTATCGGTTACTTTTCTGTGCTGTCACGCAGTGACCAAAGCAACTTTTAAAAGAAAGCATGTATTTGCCTTTACAGTTCCAGAGAGATAAGAGCCCACGTCAGTGAGGGTGAGGAAGCATATGACAGGTACAGCAAAGACAGTGACAGGAGGAGCGAGATGAGATCTCACATCTTCAAACCGCAAGTAGAACGAATTGGAAATGGCTCGGATTTTTAAACTTTCAAAGTCTGCCTCCAGTGATGTAATTCCTCCAACAGTGCCATACTTCCTAAACTTCTTCCAACAGTGCCTCCAACTTGGGGCCAGATGTTTAGATACACAAGCCTATGGGAGACATCCTCACTCGTACCACCATACTGTTTGCCCAGGTTTTCTTCCTACTGTCCATTGGCTGCCTACATGTATCAGACACTTAGCTGTTACATACTAAAAAGAGAACAAGAAATGCCCCCCCCCCAATGTATAGTCATGAAAAATGGCAAACTAGTAGAAAAACCAATTTAGTGGTGGAAAGCATGGACTAACATACACTATCCTGAAAGGGAGGTGTCAAGGCAGGGAAAAGAACACCCATAAAGAGACCCTCAACTTATAAACAAGTGAGGATTATTTGGACATCACACCAAGTAAAGAAACTGAATAAATGTGTGTGTCCCACAGTAATTTTCATTGCAGCAACAAGTAAATCAGGCCAAATGGGCATTGCATAAACGTTGCTCAGTATAAAGCCTTCCCATGACCTGCGTTCATTTTTCAGATTGGCAGTGTGCGTGATTCAGTGTTGAGTATTTTATTCAAAAGGTGCAATTTAGAGCAAATCTGTTGGCAGGAAATCAGAAAATGTCCCCCTTCTTATTTTGATTGCTGAAAATGAATTAAGGGTATAAATCAAATAATGTAGTCAGTTCAATGTACTGCCTTTTATTTTACCACACAAACAAAATGGTTTGAATTATTCAATGCCAGTTAAAGAAACAAATAAATTCCTGCGTGACTGACAGGAATATTGATTTTGCCTCTTATGAGATGCATAGGTTTCCAGAAAGTTCTCTCTCCCTCCTAGGTAGAAAGGAATAAAGGAGAACTCTTTCTATATTATGGCTTTCCTACTAGGCATTCTGAGACACTTTATTTTATTAATAGTTTTCCCGATTCTTGAAAAAATTTCTCAGAGATTGTATTCTTCTAGGATACTATACAAAAGTGAGCTAATATTTATCTTAAACATTACCCGTTTAATTGTAAATAGACTATAATTTAAATTTTTAATTGTATATTTAATGGTTGTTAAACTTGATTTATTAAGGAAATTTTATAGGGTTACATTTTGGAATATACAGTATAAATTAATATCTTAGGTGGCTGAAGATCTATAGCTATTAATTAGTGTAGTAATAATTGGATTATATTTATGATTTTAACAAATTCTGTGTGTGATTAAAAAAGAAAATAATTGGGGCTGGAGAGATGGCTCAGAGGTTAAGACAACTTGGCTGTACTTCCAAAGGTCCTGAGTTCAATTTCCAGCAACCACATGGTGGCTCATAACCATCTAAAATGAGGTCTGGTGCCCTCTTCTGGCATGCAGGCAATACATACAGGCACACATGCAGGTGAAATACTGTATAAATAATAAATAAATAAAACATTAAAAAAAAAAAAGAAAATAATTTTAGAAACAGAAACACCCTGACTGTTCCCTTCATCCAGTTCTCTGGCTCTTAGGAGATGGCTGTTTTTCTCATACTTTGAATTGCAGCACTCACAATGCCTAAAGCTTCCCCTGAGCATATTAATTTCACTCTTTTAAATCAGATGTGTCACAGGATACACTTGGCAATCTAGGCTAGGAGAATAGGCCTCTATCATACTCCATACATTCTCTGTATTGTCTTGAGGGTCGTTAATGCACAACTGTTGGCCAATCAAATGCAACTTTTGCTAATATCTAGAAACACAGGCAGTATATCTTCCAGTAATAAATGTCTAACACTTGGAAATAAAATCCGTTTCCTGCACCGGGGAATTATCAGACCATTCAGAGCGAGCTGCAAGGAAGTTAGTCAGCATACTTCTCATCAAACCTGCCGTTTGTGAAACAGAAGTGTTCCCCTTTGCTTCATTTCTATAAGGGGGAGACAAGATTTCTCCGCAAGTTCTTATTTCAATGAGAACGAAAGCACAGTTATCTGGAAAATATAGACACGACAGAGAGCATATAATAGTTACCTCATTTCAATTTTCACTTCATTTACTAATCACAATCCCGAACAGACTGCATGAGCGTTCACAGAGGGATAAGCCTGGATAAAACAGGGGGATTTCCGAACACAAGCTGCTTTGTAAGATAGTTTTTAAAAGCCAACCAGCTTGTAAATTGCCTAAATATAGAAATGAGCAGGTTTGTAAGTACTGCTCAAGGAAACCTATGAAAGTGTATTATTTGAACTTAGCTCTATGGTTTTTGTTATAATTAGAAAAGCATAGTTTCCCTATTTTTTAAAAACTGGATACCAATTGATAAAAATATGCCTACCAAAAATAGACATTTAATATTTTAATTATATTATTAAAGGTTTTCTATTAATAATATTTTTTTCTTTTTTAATCTGAATTATACTTGGATTTCTCCATGTTTTATTACTATAAAAGTTAAATTGCAATTCTTTTGCTCTTGGTCGGATGGCCATTTTTATTATTTTAATTTTACTATTGATTAGCATGGCAAATCTTTCCAACTTCTGATATCTTCTTCAGTTTCTACAAAGACTTAAAGTTATTGTCATTCAAGTTTTTCTCTTGTTTGGGTACAGTTACCCCCACCATTTTTACATTATTTGAGGCTGTTGTGAAGCATATTGTTTCTCTGATTTCTTTATCAGTCTCTATGGCATTTCTGTATGAGGACTACTATTCTGTTGTTGTTGGTTGGTTTTTTATTTGTTGTTTGTTTGTTTGTTTTAGTTACTCTTATGTCCAGACACTTTGCTGAAAGTGTTTATCATCTTGTAGGAGTTCTCTCTTGGATTTTTTGTGGATCACTTATGTGTACTATCATATAACCTACAGTACTTCTTCCTTTCCAACCTGTATGCCTTTTATCTCCTTTAGTGGACTTATTGCTCTAGCTAGAAACTTCAAGTATTATATTGAATAGAGATGGAGAGACAGGGCAGCCTTGTCTTGTTCCTGATTTTAGTAGAATTGCTTTGGGTTTCTCTCCATTTAATTTCACGTTGACTAATATCCAGTACATATAAAGAACTCAAGAAGTTAAAAAGCAAGAAATCAAGTAATCCAATTAAAAAATGGGGTATGGAGCTGAAAAGAGAACTGACTGTAGAGGATTATAGAATGGCAGAAAAACACTTAAAGAAATGCTCAACA
>JAQQSO010005073.1:0-12307 GCA_028658305.1 Pachyuromys duprasi | reverse complement strand
GACCATCCCCCATACATGCCAGGGAGTAACAGCCTGGCTAGATCCCAGGGGAGGGCATTGCTGCCAGCCCTGAGGAGACAAGATGATCTGGGGTCAGATGTAAGGGGAGGAAATCCTCCCCTGTTGGTGGACTTGGATGGGGAGGGGAGGAGTTGAGGGAGGGTTGGGAAGGGTGGGAGCGAATGAGGGAGGGGCCTAAGCATGGGATGCCAAAAACCTAACCTGTGATTGATATCAAAATAAATAAATTTATAGAAAAAAGAGAATATATTTCTCATAGAGTATATGCTGATTACTGTTTACCCTCTCCCACCTCCTCCCAGATCACCAGATAACTTGTTCTTCACTACCTACTGCATTTAAATCAGCACCATTTCTTTTTGTCTCTCATTATAACACAGGCATCAAATAATTATAATAATAATGAATATAGCAAACTAAAATAAAACAAAATCAAACCAGAATAAGACATAACAAACAAACACTCAAGAAAAAATGTTAAAGCAGAAGTGCAAAAAACCACACAGACACAGTGACATATATGTTCACACTCCACAAATACTATAAAAACAAAAACCATGTGTATTCCCAAAGGACATGTAATGTTAGGTGCGAAAAGGCCCTGAGAAAGCATTACGAAACAAAATCCCTCTAACAATATCATTGAATGTTTTTCTGTTAGCCATGATTACTGGACATGGGGTTGAGCTCTAATATATTTTTTTTATATGAAGCGAGAGTCGTTGGATAAAACTAATTTTTCATTTCTGAATGTTTATTGAAGATAGCCTCTGGGTTAAATATAGGGATATATGACAACTCTTCTCAGAACTGGTAACACAACTACCTCAGGAATTTTCAGATTTATGCATACTGCCAATCTATCTGAGAATTCCTAGCAGTGTCAATACAGCTGTATTTGAAAAGCTTAGTATTCTTCCTGTCCTCTGTCCTCTCTGGCTCTTACAATTTTCCCTTTATTTTTGCTGAGATACTTGAGTTCCATTGTCTCTAAAATTCTACTTCTTTCAAACAACCATGGTACTTAAACTACTTTAGCCATGTACTCTTATGTAAATAACACTATGTCTTAGTAAATTTTATTACATAGTTTATACATGTTTACATTCTTTTCTTACTAATTTTGGACCCCTTCAATGATATTTTTCCATAGGGTAATACTTTAGTAACTTAATAATTGTTAAAATGACTTAATGCATGGATTTTTGTAATATAGATATATACAGAATTAGATATATAAATATGTTATTTTTCTTTTGATAGGATACAAAGACTGACCTAAAAGAACACTTACTCAAGCACCTTCTTATAAAACTGTATTATTTAAAAATGTAAATATTGTGAAAATTTAAAAGCAAAGAAATAGTAAGGGAAAGTGCACTTTAAGGCCTAAAGTCTTGTAATATTTCTTAAAATGCAAAAGTAATTTTTGTTGTATTTTAGTTCTTGCTTTTTAAAGTGTATTTTCCTGTATGAAGTTCAGTACACCACTGTGAGCCTTGTAACTTGAGAGGTCAGAAAACACCCTTGCTTCTCTGAAAGTTAAATTATAGATGATTCTAAGCCTCCCTGTGCATTCTGGTAATCAAACCACAGACCTCAGGAAGAGCAGCCAACAACACTATTATGGGCTGAGTTATTTCTTCAGCCCCTTCTGGTAATTTATTATGAGCTAAATTAGACAGAAGTTTATGATTACTACCTAAGTTTGTTTAAATATTAACATGTATTGTTTTCTAACTATTTTTATCTTTGTGTTTAATCTGACATTCTCTGATGCAACAAATCAGTTATTCTTCATATCTGTAGACAGCACAGTGTCTGCTTGTGTAATAACAAAGCATTTATTTTACCCTGTATAGTATGTCCTGATGCCTTTGAACTGAAATCTTAACGTTTTACAGAGAGCTGGAATACAAAATATGTTAGCATGGAATGTGTTACAGCTTAGAATTGTAGTATTTATAGCACTCATCACTCAACTCCAAATTTATAGCATTATATTTTGCTTTTCTTGTGCATACCCTTTACTTTTCTCGGCTCACTTGTGGCATTTTATGCAAATGAATACCCTGTAGATAGGATAGGAAGAGGAAAAAGAAGTAAGGGCACTTCTCTTCCCCCCTTTGATTGCTATTTCAGTGAAAGGAACTGCATTATTTATTCCTAGTCCTTGAAGCAATATTTGGTTACATTTCCCAGGAACTTTCTGCACTCTAAACCAATCCTGTGTTCCTTTTACAAAGTTGTCATTATCAGACAGCTATTAGTTCCCATCCCAATTGCTGAATGTCCCTACATCACCAGTGAGTACCCATCATTCAAGATCTGAACCATGAAAACTAATATCTACCTTGGACTCATCCTAATATCTCTATTTTATGTTGGTCCTCTCAATTTCTTTCTAGACATCAATTTTAATTTATTAACCTAACAGTTGTTATCAAATTTGGAGCAATGCTCAGTGAAAGCAAGCATCTTGGGTCAAGGTAAAACCTTTGTATGTTACCTTTGTGATAATGTCTGCAAAACATAAACTATTCAGGTTAAATGTCTGAATTTGACTATATGTAAATAAGCTATTGAAAGAATTATAGTTATAATATGCATTTACAGGTGAAATAACAATGAGAGAAACTGATTGCTTCAATATAAGCCTTTTAACAACCTTCAATTTTCTCATTTCTTATGACTATAGAGTAAATTTTACCACATATCACATGTAAATGTAATTTTAACAGTAGTAAAATTATAGTATATACAATGTTCTTTGGTTCACCATGAATCCTTATAAAACTATTGGGCATTGAAGGGTTAACACTACAATATTACAAGCATGTCACCAAAATTAGATGAGGCTAAGAGCACTGAATTCTCAAATACAAATGGTTTTTTGGTAAAAGAATTTCTGTTATATCTTCAATCTTTATAACAATATGCATATTATACTAATTGAAATTCAAGTTAAAACTTAATTTCTGAACTGATTTGTTAATGGTATATGCAATTAGATTCCTTTGACGGTTGTGTAGGTTAATCAACCAATGACCCATTGGGAAAAAATGTTGATGGAAGTAAGCTTTTCTGTCTCAGTGGTTTTTGTTTTGTATATTGTACAGAGGATACC
Organism: Pachyuromys duprasi; assembly: GCA_028658305.1. NCBI lineage: Eukaryota > Metazoa > Chordata > Mammalia > Rodentia > Muridae > Pachyuromys > Pachyuromys duprasi. The sequence goes on along the minus strand of JAQQSO010005073.1, from coordinate 9,159 downwards.
GTACAGTTATGTAAAATTAAGAGGTCAGCCAGAAGCCCTCAATAATGGCTGAAAAGAACCCTGGTCCCCCAGATATTAGGCTTCTTCCATGCAGAACTATGAACTGAACACAGTTCTATTTTTTTACAAATTAATCTGTAGTATGTAGTTATAGCAACAAAATCTAAGGATGATAGTTTTAAAAGGATGTGATTGTTTATCTAGTCTCAGGATTTTTTTTAAAAAATGTGTTTATTTCTACAAATATATATATATATATATATATATGTTATTTGTGTTTTCATAGGATACAAAGACTGACCTAGAAGAATACTTACTCAAGCACCTTCTTATAAAACTGTATTATCTAAAAATGTAAATATTGTGAAAATTTAAAAGCAAAGAAATAATCCTCCCATTGTGTATCTTCTAGTCCATGAGATAATTACATTAGAGAGATAATTATATTACATGTCTCAGAATACATTGATTAGCCTAGTAGAATACACTTAGTATATTCTATAGAAAAACACACATAAAAATGTTTTAAGTGATATCGTTATTTCTTCGTAGTGTTTTGCCAGATTGCATGTCTTTGTATCACACATGTGCTGTGTCTCAAAGGAGGCTGGAAGAAGGCATCAATTCCTTTAGAATTAAAGTTGTAGATATTGTAAAGACACCCTGTGTATCCTGAAAATCCAAATCACATACTCTGGAAGACCGTTCAGCCTGTGTAATCACTGAGTCTTTTCTCAGCCCTGTGTTGGCACTTTTAATATTAGGCAAAATATTAAAAGGTGATTTAGTTTGTTTAACATTGAAACAAATTGTATTTTCATCTTATTTTTTGTTCAGTCTCTAAGGAGTAAAACTTCACAACTAACCACTTTTATGTCAATTCATTTACTGTATATGAAGTTCAGATAGTCTCTTGCAGACACAGGAGTTCAAAGTCGGCTTTGCTCTTTGATATTCAGATTCATTGCTGTCTTATATTTAATAAAATTGAAGGTAAGGTATTTTCTATTTTATAGAACATTGATCACAGGTTATATACACCCATTTGTTAACATTCCCCAGTAAATTAAGTGACATCAGTAGAATTCCCTTCATTCCAGCATTGAAGATGACCTTAGAGGGAGGATTCAAGATGGAAGAACCAACTACTTAGGATATCTGAACAGCATCTGAGCAGTGGGAGTAGGGTGACCAGCAGGCTGTACTGTGGATCCCCAAACCCCAATATCTCTCTGTCTGTCTTTCTTGGGAGAGAGGAGAATCCATGGGGATACTTGAAGATACATCTCCAGGCTACCCAGATAATTTAGTGAAAAATTCCCAGGCTATTGCCCGGTACTGCCACAGCTCTAGGACACCTGTCCAAACCAACCTTCTGTGGATTCCTTCCAGGGACCAGCGGATGGCAGCTTGGTCTTTGGGCATTCACTTTCACTGCCTGTGGAATGAATATCTTCCTGTATTGAGGGTGAGGCTCCAAACCCAGGTGCCCACTCTCACAGTACTGTGGACATATTTTGGGTACCAGAAGCTTCTGGTTCCAAACCCAGGAGCCCACTATAAGGGTCCTGTGAACACCTTTCTGGTCACAGCAGTTAGTGATGTTCAGACTCACTGTCCTGTGAAAGGGATACCTTCCAGTACTGTGGGGCATGTGCAACTACATTCTGCTTGCCTCCCAGATGCCTGACTCACCTGGGCCAGAAACATTGAGCCCAGCAAAAAGAGAGAACTCTGCCCAGCTGAGCTAGGCATGGAACCTAGGAAGTTCCATTCTCCATATCCCCAAGGGGCACTGAGCAGCTCTAGCCTGAGAGATCTTTTTGCTTGCTCTCTAGCTGCATGTGTAAGAAACAATGAGCCCAGCATAGCCAGTGAACCCAGCAAAGTTGAGCCAGGCTCAGGTCCCAAACCCCATCGTCTGCCATCTCAAGAAAGCCTGTGAGGTAATAAAGGAGATACACTTGAAGAGATCTTTCTGCCTGATCCCCAGATAAGTGGCATATCTGGTTCCCAAACAGTGAGCAAGCAGACACAGTGAATTCAACAGAGACTACTTCAAACTCATGACACAGGTGGACCTCGTCTGCAGTGCAAGCTCCAGAAAGAATCAGTCAAGGCTACAGACAACCAGATGGCTAGAGGATGGCTTAAGAACAGAGGCAACAAAAACCAGAACAAGATGGCTTCACCAGGATCTCAAAAAAATCAACAAATATTCTAATGCACATGAAACAGAAGAAAATGACCTTAAATCTGTGATTGCGTAGTTACTCAAGGCACATAAAGAAATGAACAAAATTAGGAATAGTGATTCCTCAAGATTCAGCTATACCACTCTTAGGCATATATCCAAAAGATGCTCAAGTACACAAGGACATTTGCTCAACTATGTTCATAGCTGCTTTAATTGTAATAGCCAGAACCTGGAAACAAGTCAGATGTCCCTCAGTTGAGGAATGGATACAGAAATTATGGTACTTTTACACAATGAAGACTACTCAGCAATTAAAAAGGAGGAAATCATGAAATTCGCAGGTAAATGGTGGGACCTGGAAATGTTCATCCTGAGTGAGGTATCCCAAAAGCAGAAAGAAACATATGGTATATACTCACTTATATAGCACTGTAGGATAGGAAAGTCATGCTGAAATCTATACACTTAGGGAAAATAAACAAGAAGGAAGACCCAGGTTGGGATGATCAATGCTTGCTTAGATGAACAAATGGGATGGACATTGAATGTAGGAGAAAACAAGCAGCAAGAAAGGAGCCTACCAAAGAGGGCCTCTGAAACACTCTACATATCAATGTATTAAAGCAGATATTAAGACTCACAACGAAGTCTTCAGGAGAAGGCTGGGAATAATATGAAAATAGGGGGAGGTAGTAAGACTTGGCGAGAACAAGAGCTCCACAAAGACCAAATAGATCAGGGCACAGGCGTCTTTTAAGAGACCGTTTCTCCAACCAAGGATCGTATATGATATAACCTAGAACCCCTGCTCAGATGTGGCCCATGGTAGCTCAGTATCCAACTGGGTACCCTAATAAGAGGAACAGGGCCTATTTCTGTCATGAACTCAATGGCTGGCTCTTTGACCCTCCCCCTCCCCACCTGGGAGTAACAGCCTACCTAGATTCTAGAAGAGGACATTGCAGCCAGTCCTGAAGAGACATGATAAGCTAGGGTTGGATGGAAGGGGAGGAGGTCCTCCTCCATCAGTGGACTTGGAGAGGGGCAGGGAGGAGATGAGGGAGGAATGGAGAGAGTGAGAGGGAAGGAGGGAGAGGGCTAAGACTGGGATACAAGCTACAAAGTACATAACCTGTGATTAATATAAAAATAAATAAATTACATTAAAAAAAAGAAACGAACAAAAAAGTAGATGCCCTCTTGAACGGACAGGTGAAGTAAACAGTGCAAGACATGAAAAAGGAATTAGAATCAATAAAGAAAACACAAAGAGAGAAAGCCCTACAGTTGTAGAACTTAAAGAATAGATCAGTAATCATAAAGGTAAGCATCACCAACAGAATAGAAGAGACGTAGGAAAGAATCTCAGAGGTTGATACAATTAAATAAATCAATACATCTCTCAAAGAAAACATAAAAACAAAAACAAAAACATTGAATAAATCAAGGACACTATGTAAAGACGAAACCCAAGAATAATAGGAATAGACGAAAAAGAAGATTCCAGGCTCCAAGGCCCCCCAAAAAATTTTCAAGAAATCATAAAAGAAAATTCTCAAACCTTAAGAAAGTGATGCCCTCAAACATACAAGAGCCATACATGACACCAAATAGACTAGACCAGAAAAGAAATTGCTCCTACCACATAATAATCTAAACACTAACTCTACAGAACAAAGAAAAATATTAAAAGCATTAAGAAAAAATGCCAAATAACAGATAAAGGCAGGCCTATCAAAATCACAGCAGTCAGAAGGGCCTGGGTAGATGTCGTGCAGACAATAAGAGACCTCAGATGCAACCCAGACTACTATCCTCAGCAAAATTTCCAATCAACATAGATGGAGAAAACAAAATATTCCATGACATAACTAAATTTAAACAATATATACTCAATAACCCAGTCCTACAGAAGATACTAGAAGGAGAACTTCAACCCAGCAAGATCATTTTCAACCATGAAAACAGAGGATAAAGATAGCTTCACAACAAATAATCAAAAGAAAACAAGCACACAAACACACAATCATCACCAACAGCACAATAAAAGTAACTAATAATCATTGGTAACAAATATCTCTCAAAATCAGTGGATTCAATTCTCCAGTAAAAAGGGACAGATGAACCAAGTGGAGACAGAAACTGGATCCAGCATTCTGCTGCATTCAAGAAACACACCAATGTAACAAAGATAGACACTACCTCAAAGTAAAGGGCTTAGAAAAGGTTTTCCAAGCAAAGGGAGACAAGAAGGAAGCTGGAGTAGCCATCGTAATATTTAATAAAATGGATTTTCAGTCAAAATTAATCAAAAGAGATGGGAAGGGACACTTCATTCTCATCAAAGGAAAAATCCACCAAGAGGACTCACTATCCTAAACATCTATGCTCCAAACACAAGGGCTCCTGCATTTGTCTAAGAAACATTATTAAAACTCAAATCACACATTGATCCCACCATCTTAATAGTGAGAGAACTGAACAACCTACTGTCACCGAGGGACAGATCATTGATCATTGAGACAGAAGTTAATAGAGAAATATTGATACTTACAGAGGTTTTTTTAATCAAATGGACCTAATAGATGTCTACTGAACCTTTCAGCCAAACATAAAAGTATACCTTCTTCTCAGCAACTCATGAAACATTCTCCAAAACTGGCCATATAGTAGAACACAAAGCAAGCCTCAACAGATATAAGAAGATTGAAATAATCTCTTGTATTATATCAGACCACTGTAGTCTAAAGCTAGATATTAATAATAACAGAAATAGAAAAAAGCTTACACATGCATGGAAACTGAACAACTCTCTACTCAACAACAACTGGGAAAGGAAAGAAATAAAGATATTAGAGACGTCCTAGAATTCAATGAAAGTGAAGGCACAATTTACCCAAATTTACATGACACAATGAAAGCAGTGCTAAGAGGAAAGTTCAAAGCAGTAATTGCCTCATAAAGAAATTCAAGACATCTCAAATGAGCAACTTAATGGTACACTTGAGAGCACTAGAAAAAAACAAAACAAAACAAAACAAAACAAAAAAACAAAAGCAGACATACCCAAGAAAAGTAGAGAGCTGAAGAAAATCACTCAGGCCTGAAATAAATAAATTAGATACAAAGAGAACAATTCAAATAATCAAATAAACCAAGAGCTGGTTCTCTGAGAAAATAAACAAGACAGACAAATCCATAGACAAATTACAAGGCAGAGAAAAACTATCCAAATCAACAAAATCAGATATGAAAAAGGGGAGAAAGAACAGACACAGAGGAAATCAAAAGAAGCATTAGGTCCTACTTCAAAAGCTGACGGGGGAGCAGCCTTTCCAGGCCACAAAAGAAGATGTAGCCAGTCCTGACCAGACCTGATAGGCTAGGGTCAGATGGAAGTGGAGGCGATTCTCCCATATCAGTGGACTTGGGAGGAGATAAAGGAGGGAGAGTAGAATTAGGAAGGAATAAGGGAAGGAGCTACAGCCTGGATACAAAGTGAATAAACTGTAATTATTATAAAAAAGAAAAATTAAAATAAAAAAGCCTATATGCAATTAAATTTGAAAATGTAAATGAAATTAACAATTTTCTTGATAGTTTCCATTGACCAAAGCTGAATCAAAATCAGGAAAATAAATTAAATATTCCTATATTCCCAAAGGAATTAGAAGTTTTCACAAGTCTCCCATCCAAAAGAAAGCACAGGGCCAGATGGTTTCAGTGCAGGATTCTACAGGACTTTCTACAAGAAGAGCTAATACCAATACTCATTAAATTATTCCACAAAATAGAAGCAGAAAGAACATTTTCCAACCTCATTATATGAGACCACAGTCACCTCGATATCTAATCTGCACAAATAGCCAACAAAGAAAGAGAACTTCAGACCAATTTCCCTTATGAACTTTGATGAAAAAATACTCAATAAAATGCTTACAAATAGAATCCAAGAGCACATCAAAGATATCATCAAGCATGACCAAGTAGGCTTCATCCTATTCATGTAGGGTGGTTCAACATATGGAAATTAATCAATGTATTCCACCGTAGAAACAAACTGTCAGAAAACAATGACCAAAACAAACAAAATGACCCACACAATCATCTCCTTACATGCTGAAAAAAGCATTTGACAAAATCGCACCCTTACATGTTTAAGTTTTAGAGATATCAAGAACAAGGCACATAATTATACATAGTAAAACAATATGCAAGAATCCAAGAAGCCCATGGCCAACATCAAACTACAAAGATAAATGTGAATCAGTGCCACTGAAATTAGTGACAAGGCAATGCTGCACCCTCTTCCCTCTCTCTTCAACATAGTACTTGAAGTACTTGCTAGAGCAATAAGACAACTGAAGGAGATCAAGTGGGAACAAATCAGAATGGAAGAAGTCAGAATATCACTATTCACAGAGTGTATGCTAGTATACAAGAGTAAACCACAAGTTTAATTTTCACTAATTATTATTATTTATTAAAATGTATTCACTTTGTATACCAAGTGTAGACCCCTCCCACATTCCTCCTGTTACCATCCTACCTCCTTCTTGTTACCCTATACCCTGCCCTAGTCCACTGAGAGAGGAGGTAGGTCATCCTCCTCTACTATCTTATTCTAGCATTTCAGGTCTCATGGGAACTGTCTGGATCCTCTTTCTCTGTGGCTGAGTAAGGCCACCTTTACAGAGGGAGATTATCAATCCCACTGAAATAAAGGACAAGGCAAAGTTGCCCACTTGCTCCTTATTTCTTCAACATAAAAGTGGAAGTCCTACCTGGAGCAATAGGACAACTAAAGTAAATTAATGGGAAACAAATCGGAAAGGAAGAACTCAGAGTATCAGTATTACTGGATGATATGACAGAATCATAATTGATCCCAAAAATTCTACCAAAGAAGTTCTTAACTGATAAAAACCTTCAGCAAAGTGGCTGGATACAAAATTAACTCAAAAAACATCTGAACCCTCTTGTATATAAAAGATAAGTGGGCTTAGAGAGAAATTAGGAAAACAACACCCTTCAAAAGAGCCACAAATAATATAAAGTACCTTGGTGTGACTCTAGACAAGTGAGTGAAAGGCCTTTAAGAAAATAAAACAAAACAAAACAATAACAAAAACAAAAACAAACAAAAAAAAACCTTCTTCAAGTCTCTGAAGAAAGAAATTGATGAAGAAATCGGAAGATGGAAAGATATCCCATGCTCATGGATAGGTAGGGTTAACATAATGAAAAGGGCCATTCTGCCAAAAGCAGTATTCAAAAATCAAAGCAACTCCCATCAAAATACCAACACAATTCTTTACAGAACTTAAAAGCACAATTCTCAATTTCATATGGAAAAACAAAAAATCCAGAATAGCTAAGACAATCCTTTACAATAAAAGATCTTCTGGAGGTATCTCCATCCCTGATCTCAAGCTGTACTATAGAGCAACAGTGATAAAATTGGTGTGGTACTAGCATACAACCAGACCGGTGGAACGAAAGAAGTAAATCAAAGATCCAGAAATAAATCCACACACCTATGGATAGTAGACAAAAAAGTCAAAACAATACAATGGAAAAAATACAATGTTCAACAAATGGGGCTGGTCTAACTGGATGTATATATGTATGTATGTATACATGCAAATAGATCCATATATATCACCATGCACAAAACCAAAATTCAAGTAAATCATACAACTCAGCATAAAACCAGACACACTGAATCTGTTGGAACAAAAACTAGGGAAGACCCTAGAACTCATAGGCACCAGAGACAACTTCCTGAATAGAACACCAACAGAACAGGCTTTAACATCAACAATCAATAAATGTGACCTCATGAAACTAAAAAGCTTCTGTAAAGCAAAGGACATGGTCAAAGCTACAGCCTATGGACTTGGAAAATATCTTCACCAACCCTACATCTGACAGAGGGCTAATATCCAGAATGTATAAAGAACTCAAGAAAATAAATACCTACAAAAGAAATAATCCAGTTCTCTCTTATCTTTCTGACTAGAGGAGGGTCATAAGAGGGTAAGAAGAAGGGAGGGTGGGGCTGGGAATAGACAAGGGAAGGGGTTAGAGCTTGGATACAAAGTAGATAAAGTGTAATAAATAAAATTTGAAATAAAATAATAAAATAAATAAAATAAATTTTAAAATGGGGTACAGAACTAAACAGAGAATTCACAACAGGAGAATATCAAATGGCAGAGAAACACTTAAAGAAATGTTCAAGATCCTTAGTCATTAGAGAAATGCAAATAAAAATGACCCTGAGATTCTACCTTACACCCATCAGAATGTCTAAGATCAAAAACTCAAGTAATGACAGAAGCTGAAGAGGATGTCGAGAAAGGAGAACCCTCCTCCATTATTGGTGGGAATGCAAACTTGTACAGCCACTTCGGAAATTAATCTGGTGCTTTCTCAGAAAATTAGGAATAGTGCTACCTCAAAATCCAGCTATACCACTTTAGGGCACATACCTTAAAAATGCTTTACCATTTGGCAAAGATATTTGCTTAACTATGCTCATAGCAGCTTTATTAGTAATAACCAGAATCTGGAAAAAAAAAAAAAAACTAGATGTCCTTCAACCAAGTAATAGATACAGAAATTTTTGTACATTTACAACGTAAATGTGTGCTGAGTAACACAACGGAATGTTACTCAGCAATTAAAAAAAAAGGAAATCATGAAATTTACAGGCAAATGGATGGACCTAGAAAAGATAATTCCTGAAGCAGAAAGGCACACATGGTATATGCTCACTTATAAGTGGACATTAGGGGAGATCCAAGATGGCTGCCATGAGAGAACACTGTGTCTGAGGAGTAGGAGAGCAGAAACAATGCAGCTACCAGGAAACTGAACTCTGGGACCTAAAACGCCAGCATTGTGAGTGCCAGGTGAGCGGAACTCCTACGGTGAGAAAATCAAGTGGGAAAACCCTA
>JAQQSO010005072.1:0-12308 GCA_028658305.1 Pachyuromys duprasi | reverse complement strand
GCACCGATCTGGTTGCCACACTGTCCGGCCTGGATGTGCACGATTTCCCTCATGGCTAAGGATTACTGTAATAAATGTTTGCTGGTTTCAAGGTAGATACCAAGCAAGACAAGATAATTAATGTTTTGGGTGTTTTGGGTTTTTTTTTCTTCCTCCTGGGCTGGTCTCAGACCAAAGGGATGGAAGGTAGCCCCGGAGGCTGCCGCAGGAAGATGCGAACACGACCGCAAGAAGGTTCTAAGAGCCAACATACATTTTTATATCAAGCCACCAATAATAAATTTAATTTAGTTACTTTTTTATCTCTCTATCTCCCTTATTTTTTTTAACTCACTGTCTTCTTCATCTTTGGTTCTCTGCACTGAGAAGAAACAGACTCATGCATCCCTAAAGACAAACATTAGTTCTTGTTTTTTTGGTCGTTGTTTGGGGAAAGGGGGTTTCTTTGTTTTTTGTTTTTTCTGTGTATTTGTTCTAAAAGAAATGATATTTGACAGTTAATAGTTTAAACTGGCATATACATATCTGGTCCTGACTAATTTCTCAGTGAGACTTTACAGCTAACATAGTTGTTTCCTCAAATGTAGATGTCACTTCCAAAATCAAACCAGTCTGTTTCCACTATATGCAGCAAACTTCATTATTCTAAGCATCAGAGACTAAGTAGAATAACCATGAATGCCATGCACAGATAAACTGTGCAGTGTCAGCAATGTCTTCTAAATATTTCCAATTGTAAAAGAAATATAAATAGTAAATTTCCAGGGTATTAATACAATAGGATTTAGGGACTTATGGCAACATTATGTATTACTCAATGGAATTTTTAGTCAAGTAAATTTTTTTATTCTAATAAGCTTACTTTTATTTTTAAGATATGTGACTTATTATTAATTGGTTTGTCATTTCCTGTTCAAAATATGTCATATTTTATGTAAAGTACAATATTCTATATTTTCCTTTTCAAATTATAATTCCAATACTCAATTTGTCGAAGAAATACAGAAATATTCATTGTTTTTAAAAATACAAAAAGTATTTTAAAAATAGAAATATACTTTGTAATGCATTTTCAAACATATTTTCATTAAACATTAAAGTATGATCATAAAATTTGTAAGGGAGTTGCTGATTCCATATGTTTTCTACATCATTTATTTATTTGACAAAATTTATGGGTTCGTATTTCTGTTGATTACTTGGATATATTCTTCTAAAACTAAAATAGGTAAGAATCACTTAATGAAGTGTTCAATGTTCTTATCCATCAGGTAAATAAAAATCAAAATGACTTTTCATTCTGATACCTGTCAGAATTTCTATGATCAATAACACAAGTGACAGCTCATTTTGGTGAGGATATGAAGCAAGGGGAATGTTCTGCTGTTGCTGTTGGGAGTGCTTTGCTGTTGGGAGTGCAAACTTGTGCAACCACTAGGAAAATCAATATGGTGGTTTCTCAGAAAATTTGGAATCTATCTACCTATAAAACTCTTGGGCATATATCCAAAGAGACTCCATCCAAACACAAGGACACTTGCTCAATGATGTTCACAGTGGCTTAATTCCTAATATCCAGAAACTTGGAAACAACCTATATCTCTAAAGAATGGATAAAAAAGAGAGGTATATTTTTACACAGTGGAGTATTAGGTGTTAAAAAAATAGTATCAGTTTTTATGGAGATGCTGTCCCTTCCAGGTCCTTCTATCTCCCCCTTCTTTCATAAGATTCCCTGGACTCTGCCCAAAGTTTGGCTATGAGTCTCAGGCTCTGCTTCAATACCTGGATCAGTACAGTCTTTCAGAGGCCATCTGTGGTAGGCTCCTGTCCAGTTCCCTGTCTTCTCCTGCTTCGGATGTCTATTGTGTTTGTACTTCTGAATGAGGATAGATCATTTTCCCTAGGGTCTTCCTTGTTGTTTAGCTTCTTTAGGAGTATAGACTTTAGTATGTTTATCTTACATTATATGGCTAATGTCCACTTATGAGTGAGTATATACCATGTGATTCTTTCTGCTTCTGGGTCACTTCACTCAAGATGGTCTTTTCTAGTTCTCACCATTTGCCTGCAAATTTCATGATTTCCTTGTTTTTAATGGCAGAGTAGTAGTCCATTGTGTCAATGTACCACAATTTTTGTATCCATTTCTCTGTTAAGGGACATCTAGGTTGTTTCCCGCTTCTGACTGTTATGAATAGAGCTGCTATGAACATGGTTGAGCAAGTGTTCTTGTTGGATAGTTGAGCATATTTTGGATATATACCTAGAAGGGAATGATACCCTAATCAAGAACAATGCATGGAGATGAGCTATGGACCGCTACTCAGATGTAGTCAATAGACTCAGTCTCCAAATGAGGTCCCTAGTAAAGGGAGCAGGAACTTTCTCTGGCATGAACTCTCTGACTGGCTCTCTAATCACCTCCACCTGGGAGGGTGCAGCCTTGCCAGACCACAGAAAAAGACAATGCAACCAGCCCTGATGAGACCTGATAGGCTAGGGTCAAACAGAAGGAATGGAGGACCTCCCCTATCTGTGAACTAGGGGAGAGGCAGAGGATGAGAAGAGGAAGAGAGTGTGGGGTTGGGAGGAGATGCGGGAGGGAGTCACAGCCAGGATACAAATTGAATAAACTGTAATAGATAATAATAATAATAAATTAAAAATTTAAAAAGTAGGTAGATAAATAAGATAGTAACACTCAAAAAAAAAACAGCATCATAAGAATGGATGGAACTAGAAAATAATTGTCCTAAATAAAGTAACTCAGACTCAGAAGACAAAGATTGTATGTACTCACTTATATGTGGATACTCACTCTTAAGTAAAAGTTAACCATGCTACAGTTCACAGACTCAGAGAGACTAAGTAACAAGGAGGTCTCCAGTGGGCATGAGGATGCATGTACCTCCTTGGGAAGAAGAAGTAGAATAGGTTTTATAGATTGTATAAACTTAGGGCAGGTGGTGATTATAACAGGAGGGATAAGGTAAGGAGGGAGGGATGGAAGAAAAGAGTATGCCAAGAAGAGATAGGTATTTGGAGACTTTGAGGAGGGGTGACATGGAAACTAATGTAATGGAAACTTTTTGAAATGTAAGAGAATGACCTCAGGGAGGGTAGTAAATGGAGGGTACAGAATATGAATCATATTTGCATTAGTGGAAGGAAGGAAGGCTGAACCCAAGATGTATTTTATGAGAAAAGAATAAATAGAAAGAAAAAAGAAAAGATAGCATGTCAGCACACACATAATGACAAGCAAAATGTTTACATGATTAATATTTTACTATAAAACCAGGCATATTGGCCATCTGCATATATTATTTATGAGTAATATGTCCATAAGTATCATCTCTTTTATTTAGTATAATCTATCAATAGTTTTAAAATTATTTTTGATGTATTTTCTAGTTAATGTTACCTCTTCCTAAATTAAGACAGACACACTGCTGATTACATTTTAAGTTACTTTTATTCTAATAAATTAATTTTTATTAAATAAGATCTTATTTCATCCTTTTGCTTGTATAGAAGTAAATGTGAAAACTCAGAATTGTTAAAAAGTAAGTACAATATCTTATAGGAATACTGAGGTTTCAATTTGAGAAAAACAATAAATTAAGTTGTATTCAACTTAGTTAAATTAGCCATAACATTCTCCTTTTAATGTTTAAGCGTTTTAATTAATAACAAAAGCCATTTTAAAGCACCATAAGCTATTAGTAATTTGAGAATAACCCATTAAGGACTAGCAATTCATTTAAAGAAGACAAGTCATTTTCCCCTCCTGCAATTGATCTCAGGTCTGTGTTAATATGTGATATGAGATTGACTCTACAAATTTGCATATAAGTAGATACCCAATGATGGCATATTTGCCTCGGCCTTTCCTTTGAAAGGTTATTCCTCCAGTCTCTCTTAAGTGCTACATTTTTATTTTGTTAAGTAATAACCAATTCTGCACACAAATAAAAGAGTGAGTTGATTCTAGTTTAAAATAAATTCATTCATGTCAGTATGTAAAATAACGATAAAATATATTTGTTTGATACAACTAATCAGTTTCACACCATTATTCATTCTTAACTATTTGGTGACACAAACTTTAAAAAAAGTATTAATTATTTATTACAATTTATTCATTTTGTGTCCTGGCTGTGGCCCACTCCCTTGTCGCCTCCCAGTCCCTCCTTCCCTCTTCTCCTCCTATGCCCCTCCCATAGCCCAAACCTTTATATTCATTGAATTATAAGGACTTACAATCCTTAAGATATATTCATGGCATTTGGTCATCTCTGGAGCCTTGGATCTCAAAAGGCTGAGTACCTGCTCTGGAAATGTTTCCTTGTCTTTAGTTTATGGATACCTCCTGAACAAGAAACCTTTCAATTTGACTTTCAAACACCAAATGAGAAGAACAGCAGCAGAGCAACTATGCTTTATTATGCAATAGCCTGAATGCTGTGGGGTTTCTTTGTAGATGCTCGGGAGGGTACTCAGTGAGCTAGAATTAGAGCAACATGAAAACCAAGCATACTTACACTTGGAGATTACAGTGTGTCACTACATTTGTGTCCCAGTCAGACTCACACAACTATTAGAAAATAATTTTATCCAAGCTCATAGATCCAAGTTTATAGATCACTATCAACCCATATGAAAAAAATAAACAATCTTAATTAATTAACAACGTGGACAACCCTACATTTGAGGTTGTAAATAATTAAGTGAAAAATGCAGTGCAAGATATGAAATAATGCTCTGTGAGATACTAGTCAGGCAGGCCTCACAGTATTCACATCAACAGAGTCTTGCCAGTGCTCTTGGGAACTCAATATAACTACATAGCAAGATCCCATTACTAAAGGCAAAGCAGATTTATGTATGACCATTATGGGTCAATAACTTCCCGATTGGACTTGAATCCTCTTCCATAGAAAGAAAACATGCCTGTTACTGTTAGTGGCTTTGGAGGCTATGGGTCCTAAGAAACTGCTACTGTTATTTTGCTAAATGTTTGTCCTTTCCTATTGCCCTGTAAACCTTATAATCACATCCACAGAACTTAGCTGCTCAGAACCTAGGTCAAAGAAGTTTTTTTTGTTGTTGTTGTTTTGTTTTGTTTATACTGGGCAGTAGCCAAGAAGTGACTGATGGTTCAGACTCAAATTGAACATCTTTATAAGTTTTTCTGCACCACAGATATTTGCAGAAAACTATGTAAATGACTTTATCAACTCATATTTATTTATCTAAGACTTAACATAAAAATAAAAAGAATATAATTTTGAAGATGACCTTAGATTATTTCAAATTCAGTGAGTTCTAGACCAGAACTTAATTCATCCTATTTTCCTATCTAATGGTTTAACATCTGGTCAGCATTGACTCACTAATACTTCAGTATTGAAAAACTAAGCTGAGACAAATTTCAAATGACCATTTCTCAGCACTAAATTACGTTTCTAAATAGGTAATATCTTTATTTGGAAATAAGTGAATGAAAGTGAGGTAAAAAAATAAATGAAGCTGAATTTTATGAGCAAAAAGTAACAATGAAAAAATAATACTTCATAATTAGTGTTTATTTCCATACTAGTCTTGAGTACAAGCTATTTGCTGGTCTCACTTTTAACATTCTAACATACTAACAATGGCTACAACTACATATGCCGGCTGATCATATGTGCAGGTGCCTTGGTGCTGTCAATTGCTTTTGAATTATTTTAGCACTTCTATTCATTGCTGTAAGTATGTCACATTTCTGACAAGCAATTATCTAGTCACATTATACCCCTGCCACTAGTTCTTAGAAAAGCAGAAGTTTTTATAAGAATGAGACAAAAAATATGATCAGGAGTTTGAAACAGCTGCCTACCAATCTGACAACTGATAATAGTATTTATTATAATGCCAGCAATTCCTTAATCAATAAGGAATCTTAGGGCAATAAATTTTATCTTCTACCCTCATAGTTAGGAGATGTCCTGATATGGATAATAGTGAAAATAAAGAAAGAGGTACTTGTTTTAGACATTATGGGTTAAGATATGTAACTATGCTTTTGTTATAATCTTAAGTGGGTGATTTTAGTTTGTCCACACTTGTTAATTGTCTTGTGTGGAGTGTAGTCTTTCTTTGCTAGCTGGAATTAGTTGAATTCTGAGGACTTTGAGTAATATATATATATATATATATATATATATATATATATATATAATGTATATAAAATAGCTCACGGGAAGAAGACATGGTGGCTTGGAGGAGACAGAGGAGGACTGCTTGCTGTGCTTGCTGGTTTGCTGGTAAACTTGACATCTAAATTTCCTGACAAAGGATATTGGTATTGCCCCCCCCCCAAAAAATCCTAAGACCCTAACCAGCAGGAAGAAGTAAAGAGGGGTACATCCACTTTCCCTTACAACCTTCTTTGTCCCCTACCTTGGGTTGGCGGGTTGGAAGGGAGATATAAGCTTTAAGGATCCCCAAATAAAGTAGCATTTGAAAAACTGGTGCCTATAGGTACTTAATGGATACACATGATAGACATATTAAAATAACCCCTATAGACACTTTGTTGATCCAGGCTTGACCCAGCATTTCAGCGTGGCTGTCACTGAGCAGCATTAACAAACATGTTTTATGTGTGAGCACTGGCCAGCAATTTAAAGGCAGAGAGCACACCAAAAGTCTCATTAAAATACCCAAACATAGTAAACCTAAAAATAAAGCCTTTAAGGGCTTTATGTTTGCATTTTTACTAAACTTGTTCTGTACTCTAGAAGACAAATGTAGGGGAAATTTGAAAGCCTGAATTCAATGCCCCTAAAAGTGCCTTTGGAAAAAAAATCAATAAAAAACAAGTAAGTCAGAAGAAAATTTGCAACACAAAAATGCTGTAAGTTTATTAATTTTCCAACGAGCATGTAGAATAAGTAAAAGGTGAGGGGGGTGTGTTTCATTGAAAAGAAAGTTGCAAAATGAAGAATTTTTCTGAGAACACACAACACTACTAAACTAAATGAACAGCAGGAATTAAATATGATGCTTTCTTTTTTTAGCCATCAAAGTGGAAAACGTATGTCTCTTTGTAGCCTTTACTAGTAAATGTGGTTTGAAGTGATTACAAAAGGACATTTTATTTATTTGGCTTATCATATACAGTTGTAGGTTTGGATAGAGTGGATTATGGTAATAACTGCCTTCCTCATAAAACTGTGTGATCTTTATGCAGTGATTCTCCTGAGAGAAATTCAGTGGGAGCTACCTACAGGCTTTGTTACAAGGTCTGTTAACTGCATACTCAATGAATCATAAATAATAGCAACTAATGAAAACAACAGAAATAGACAGCCTTTCTATTTAAAGGTAGTTAAGCCACCTTTAAAAATCATAGCCCAGTTTTAAAATCAAGTATATGCAATCAAAATAGATGAAGCAAACTGTTATAGTACGTGTGTGTGTGTGTGTGTGTGTGTGTGTATGAAAGAGAGACAGACAGACAGACAGACAGACAGACAGACAGAGACAGAGAGAGACAGAGACAGAGAGAATAAAAACAAGTGAGAATAGTAAATATGGAGTGAAATCCCAGGTGTCTATATTTGCTTTGGCTTTGTGTGGAAAAAAAGTGCAAAAGAGTCAGAGAAAGGCCCTGCTCCCATTGTTAGGTGACCCACAAGATGACCAAACTGCACATCTGCTTCATATGTGTAGGGGGTCTAAGTCCAGCCCATGCATACTCTTTGGTCAGTGACTCACTCTCTGTGAGCCTCCGTGGGCCCAGCTTAGTTTATTCTGTAGTTCTTCTTGTGCTGTCTTTGAGCTCTCTGTCTCCTCCAATCATTCTTCCCACTCTCCCACAAAGCTCCAAGGAGTCTATGGTGGTGACCCTAAGTGAGACTCCTAGCAGTGGGGAGATAGAGAGCCGGAAGTTGCCACCCTCTGTAGCCAGGTGGAATTTCCAATGGAAGGAGGGAGACACCAACCCATCCATAAGACTTTCAACCCAAAATTTGTCTTGCCTATAAGAAGTGTAAGGATTAAGTTGAAGTAGAGATTGAATGAATGGCAAGCTAATAACTGGCCGAGCTTGAGACCCAGGCCATAGAAGAGAGCCATCTCCTGTCACTAGTAATGATAGTCTGTTAGGCTTGCAGACAGGAGCCTAGCATAACTGTCTTCTGAGAGGCTTGATCCAGAAGCTGATGGAAACAGATGCAGAGACCAGTAGCCAAACAAAAAGCCAAGCTCAGGGAGTATTATTTTAACTTTTTAATTTTTATTTCTTTAATTTTTTTCTCATACAATATATCTCAACTGTTGCCTTCACTAGCTCCCCTCCTCCCGGTTTTCTCAAACATCTCCTCTCCCCCAGAATCGCTGGTCCTCATTTTTCCTTCAGAAAAAAAAAAGCAGGCCCCCCAGTGACAATCAAACAAGACATAACAAGATAAAGTAAAAGAGTAGGAATAAATTCTCATATTAAGGCTGGACAAGGCAACCCAGGAGGAGCAGGAGGTCCAATCAGCAGACAAAAGAATTGGAGAACCAGTATTCCTATTGTTAGGAGTTCAGCAAAAACCCCAAGCTAACTATTCATAGTTTGTATGTAGAGGGCCTAGCACAAAGTCATGCGAGCTCTATGGGTAAATGTTGCTCGCATTTTCTCAGATGAGGGTAAAGAGATGAGAGCCATACCCAAGCTTTACTAATACATACTGTGAGCTGATCCCAGAGCATTTCTACCCATCTGTATGCCTGGCATGTTTCAGCCTCTGAGACTTACTACTGGATAACTAACCCCTTTCCATTTTTTCTTGAACTCTCACTGGCTGGTTCAACTCAGCTTTTCTGGCTCAAACTCCTCTCCGAGCAGACGGATTCAATTTGGCTTCTTTAAGGTTTTCACTGAATTGCTCTGCTTGGACTCTAACTCTGCCAATCTGTTCTATTCTTCTGGCTTCATCTTATTCTCTAGCTGCAGCTGCCTCTCCTGACATGCACTGAACTGAAAGAACTCAGGAACAAACTCAACTTCACTGCACTCACTGCACTGTCTCCCAACTGACTGAATGAATCTGGACTTCCACCAACTGAACACTCTCCTGGTGCTCTCTTTTCTTGTATATTATTATTATTATTATTATTATTATTATTATTTAAAAATTTATCCGAGGTTGGATGCCAGGGTCTCCTCCTCTCTCTCTGGGGAACACTGATGGACACTGGCACCTTGGAGTCGGTAGCTTGGGACATTGCTTGCTTACAGTTCCTGCTCTTTGGGTAGTACTGATTCCTTGGGCCATGGCTCCACCCTCTTGGGACCAGATACTGTATGGTGCTATTGTCTGGTTGCTCCCCACAGGGAACCTGATATAATCTTGGAGGCAGTGGTTGGGGTTTGTGTTCCTGGTGTTCTAAGGCTGCACTGATCCCTGAGGAGCAGGAAGAATCTGGTGACCAGACTCTGGAGCCTTGCATCCTGGTATTTGGGAGTTGTGTTTCGGGTAGATATAAGGCACTGAGTGTCCTTGTGTCCCTTGGGTAGGAAGTCATCAAAAGGGGTCTGGAACTGTGAATCCCTAGATCCCAGAAAGCCACTTTTTTCTGTGAAACACAAATGGTGGTATTTGGTGTGTCTTAGATTCTGTCATTGGGTTACATGCTTGGTCAGCAGTCTCTGCTCACCTGTTTGTCAGTACCATGCACACAGGGTGCCGCCATCTTGAAGTGTCTCCGTGCTGTCTAAAATCACTTCTCTTTCCTGTGCTGTTCTCCTGAGAGTTGGGCACATCCTATTCTGTCAAATCATTCTCTGATTGGTCTCTATTCTCCCTCAATTAGACATTATTGTTTTGAATTAAAGATGTGTACTAATGGTGTTTCTATAATCCAACCAGGGGTATTAAAAGTGTCTGATATGTCTACATCCCAGACCTAGAAGGTCATTGAATGTAATCAGAGCAGACATGTTGCTGGATTAAAATTCCTTTACACCATGGTTGCTACTTTAGTCTCTGTTATCTCCTAGAAGCTCAGTTTATTAGATTCAGTGTGCCATGTTGTCCTGGTGTACTCAAGACCTCTGGCTCATACAATCCTTCTTATTTTCTACGGGGTTCTCCAATTGCCCCGCAGAATATCATTAGAAATCATTTGATTACTTTTTTATTTTCTTATTTTTACTTTTTGCCAGTCATGTTCAGTTCTACATTAGAACTCTGGTCCACACAGCTTCCAGTTCCTGGCCATTCAGGAAGTATTGAATAGGTCTCCCTCTTGGAGCCACTCCCACAAGTTCTGAAACCCCATTGTCCCAGAATATCTTGTTACCTGGACAGATTAAGGTCTAAGGCTTTGTGGCTGGTTTGGTGTCTCAGTCCTACAAATGGCAGTCTTGCCTGGTTACTGAAATTAGCCAGTTCAGACTCTGTATGGGGTATTAATAGTTCTCACTAGGATTGTCCTCACAGGTTCCAGAAAGTTTCCACTGCATTAGGCTTTGACATTTGCTCCCTGCCCCACAATAGTCCCCCAATTCCCATTGTCTTTGTACTCTCTCCCTTCATCTCTCACCCTTCACCTGAGCCCTCCTATTCCCATCCCCACATGACCTCTATAGAGAAATTTTAATTCATAACATGCCTGCTCTGGAAAAACAGCACATCCAAAGACCTAAGTCTATGTGATTCAGCTGAAACACAGACACGCTTTTAATCCCAGGAGATAGAGGCAAGCAGATCTCTGAGTTCTAGTCAGTTGTGTTCAGGCAGTTCAGTTGAGTCAGTTTGTTGAGAGACAGTTCAGATCAGTTGGTGACAATTCATTTCATGGAGAGTGGAGACATTTTTATTGGGAGAGCTTCACAGAGAGAGGTTGAAGAGAGAACAAGCTAGACACAGGTGAAGACAGAATGAGCCAGAAAATGAGAAGAAGCCAGAAAATTAGGCCATATTGCCAATGTTAATATGAGGCCATGCAGAGCAATTCAGTCAGAGGCTGAGAGATAAACCAGATTAAATCTGTCATCTTGGAGAGGAGATTGAGCCAGAACAGCTGAGCCGGACCAGCCAGCAATAATTCAGAAAGAGCTATAAAGGATGAGAATATGCAGCTGTAAGTCTCAGAGGCTTAAAACATTCTAGGTCTAGGTTAGGTTGTATGGAGGCTACAAGCTTCCAGGACTAGGCCTAGTTTAGCAGAAGGAGGCAGTAAGCCTCTGAGACAAAAACTACATCCAGAGAATAAGTTACTTTAACAGCCCACATTCCACCCACAGAATCTATCCAATTTCCTCTTCTCAAGAAGAGTCATGCATCCCCACTACAGCCCTCCTTGGACCTTAGCCTCTCTGGGTCTTTGGATTCTAGCGTAATAATACTTTACTGAACAGATAATTTCCTCTTGTAAGTGAGTACACACCATGTTTGTCTTTCTGGGTCTGGGTTCTCTCACTCAGGATAATTTTTTCTAATACCATGTATTCACTTGCAAATTTATTGATGTCATTTTTAAAATTTTAACATTTTTATTTTATATTAATCACAGGTTATATACTTTGTATACCAGCCGTAGCCCCCTTCCCCATCCCCTCCCTATCACGCCTTTCCCTCCCTCATCCCCTCCCTGCCCCTTTCCAGGTCCACTGATAGAGGAGGATCTCCTCCCCTTCCATCTAAATCTAACTTATCAGGTCTCTTCAGGACTGGCTGCAATGTCCTCTTCTGTGGCCTAGCAAGGCTGCTCCTCCCTCAGGGGGCGGGAAGGTCGAAGAGCCAGCCATTGAGTTCATGTCCAAAATAGTCCCAGTTCCCCTTACTGGTGTACCCACTTGGGTATTGAGCTACCATTTGCTACATACAAGCAGGGGTTATAGGTTATAACCATACTTGGTCCTTGGTTGGAAAGACAGTCTCAAAAAAGACCCCTGTACCCTGATATATTTGGTCCTTGTGGAGCTCCTGTCCTCTCCAGGTCATACTAACTCCGCCTTCTTTTATATGATTCCCTGTACACTGGCAAAGGGTTGGTTATGTTTCTTAATATTTGCTTTGATACCCTGCTAGGTATAGTCTTTCTGAGGCCCTCTGTGGTAGGCTCTTGTCCTGTTATTTGTGTTCTCCTACATTCAATGTCCATTCAATTTGACTTTCTAAATGAAGATTAATCCTCTTACCCCAGGTACTCTTTCTTGTTTATCATTTTAGGCGTATAAATTTCAGTATGTTTATCTTATCTTATAGGTCTATATAAGTGAGTATATACCATGTGCGTCTTTCTGCTTTTGGGATACCTCACTC
>JAQQSO010005071.1:0-12308 GCA_028658305.1 Pachyuromys duprasi | reverse complement strand
CTGTTGGAATTTGCCTTTGATGAGAAGGAAGTGCCCTTCCTCATCTTTCTTGATTAACTTTGGTTGAAAGTCTATTTTATTAGATACTAGGATTGCTATCCCAGCTTGTTTTCTGGGTCCATTTGCTTGAAAAATATTTTTCCAGCCCTTTACTCTGAGGTAGTGTTTATCTTTGTTGCATAGGTGTGTTTCTTGGATGCAGCAGAATGTTGGATCCTGTTTCTGCAACCTTCTGTGAGTCTGTGTGTTTTTATTGGAGAGCTGAGTCCATTGATGTTGATAGATAATAGTGACTAATTACTGTTATTTCCTTTTATTGTGGAGTTGGTGGTCTTACTGTGATTCATTGCTTTCTTGTTGTTGTTGTCGTTGGGAAATTATCTGTATCCTATATTTTCTTTGGTGCAGTTGTTTCTGTTGGACTGAAGTTTTCCTTCTATTACGTTCTGTACGGCTGGTTTGCTGGGTAGATATTGCTTAAATTTTGTTTTGTCATGGAAATTTTTGTTTTCTCCATCTATGTTGATTGAAAGCTTTGCTGAGTATAGTAGTCTTCGTTGGCATCTGTGTTCCCTTAAAGACTGCATGACTTCTTCCCAGGCCCTTCTGGCTTTCATAGTTTCTGATGAGAAGTCTGGTTGAGTCTGATTGGTCTGCCTTCATATTTTACTTGACCCTTTTCCTTTGCTGCTTTTAATATTTTTCTTTGTTTTGTAGGTTTAGTGTTTTGACTATGATGTGACAAGAGGTATTTCTTTTCTGGTCTAGTCTATTTGGTGTTCTGTAGGCTTCTTGTATGTTTATGGACAATTCTTTTTTTAAGTTGGGAAAATTTTCTTCTATGATTTTCTTAAAACTATTTTCCATTCCTTGGAGCCTGGAGTCTTCTTTTTCATATATTCCAATTATTCTTAGGTTTCGTGTTTTTATGGCATCCTTGATTTCTTGGATGTTTCGTTTTTGGGACTTTTCCGATTTTCTTTTTTCCTTGAGTGAGGAATCCATTTCAGCCAGCGTATTTTCAGCTCCCTCGATTCTCTCTTCTATCTCCTTTATTCTTTTGGTGATGCTTACCTTTGTGGTTCCTGATCTTTTCTCTAAGTTCTCCAGTTCAAGGTTCTTCTCCCTTTGTGTCTTCTTTATAGATTCTAATTCTGTTTTCATGCTTTGTATTGTTTCCTTCATCCAATTGACTGTGGCTCCTATTTTTTTATTTCTTTCCTCTGTGTATATCTTTAATTGTTCCCTATGTGGGCAGTTATATTCTTCTGAATTTCTTTGAGGGCCTTGTTCATTTCCTCTTTTTGTCCCTCTTTTTGTTCCTCTAATATCTGCATAATCATAGCTTTAACATAATTTTCCTGTGTCTCTGCTGAATTAAAATCTCCATTGCTTTTGGGTGTTTCTGGTGGGACCATGGTGTCCTGATTTTTGTTGGGTGAGTTCTTACGTCTACCTTTGGCCATTTCTTGTTTATATATAATCAAGGAGCTGTTTGTGCTTTAAGGCTGGACTTTAGACTGGAACTGTCAATCTCTTGTGTCAGGAGTATTCTTCAAGAAGATCAGGAAGTTCCAGTGGTTTGATAGTGTGTGTTGTCGCCTCAGTTGAACGCTGTTGTGGGCTCTGTGTGCCTGACTTCGTGCTCTGTGCTAGAAGCTGTGAGTACCGCAGGCTGTTCACTTCTCTGGTCTGGAGGCTTGGCTCCTCACTCTGTGCCAGATGCTGAGTGTCCTGGTTTGAGATGGCAGCTGGGGGTGCACCTCTGGTGTGGAGGCTCTGTGCTCCGACCTGGGCTTGCTGCTAAGGGCTCTCCTCTGGACTGGAGACTTGGAGCCTCCTTCTGGGCCAGGGGCTGTGCACCATGGTCTGAGATGGTATTTGGGGGCACCTCAGTCTGGACCTGATACTGTGTGTCCTGGTCTGGGGTGGAGACTAGTGGCTCCAAGGGGAGTGTGCCCGCCAGATGCAGCCCTGACTGGGGAATGGATTCTGGGGCCTTCTCATACTGGCCAGTGGACACACACACATGGTCTGGAGTGGTTGCAGGCGTTGCCGAGTGGTTTGTGCCCACTGTATGCAGGCTGGTCTGAAATGGTGCCCGGGGCCTTCTCAGTCTGGCCCGGAGACTGTATGACCCAGACTGGCATGGCAGCTGTTGGCACCCAGGGCAGCTGCTCGTTCAGATCAGGGCTGTGCACCCCCGGTCACCTGGAGTTTTTCTGGGGAATAACTGGATGTCCCTAGGATTTTCCCACTTGATTTCCTCACTGTAGAAATTCAGCTTACCTGGCAATCACAAATGCTGGTGTTTTAGATCCCAGAGTTCAGTCTCCTGTTTGCTGTGTTATTACTGCTGTCCTACTCCTCAGACACAGCATCCTCTCGTGGCAGCCATCTTGTGTTTTTAATGGGACTCCTGAGTGTACTAATGAAGGTGTCCCTGATTCTTATGTCTTCTCTTGGCCCTTTTTCCTCCTATTGGTTGGCCTTGTACAGTTTCTATGTGATGGTTGTTGTTTTATCTTATGTTTTTGTTTGTTGTATTTTGTTTTTATCTCTTAGAGGCCTGTTCTTTTCTAATGACAGACAGAAAAGGTGTGTATCCAGATGGGATGGGAGGTGGGCAAAAACTGGGAGGAGTAGAGGAAGAAGAAATTTTCATCAGGCTATATTTTATGAGAAAATATTCTATTTTCAAGTAAAAGGAAGAAAAATAACATGAATAAAATCAGTTATGGCTGTGACTCCAAATTGCCATTTAGTATGCTTTAAGTCAGACATAAAACTTGTTTCTGCCAATCTATAAAATGTTTAATTAACATCCAAGACAGCTGAAACCATCTCCAAATTCCAGTTCTATGTATTTTCTTGTCCTTTTGGAAAGAAAAAACACAAGCAGCAAATTACTTCATCTATTTGTTTACTTACATCTTAATGGCAGGGGTAATCTGTGGAATTTACAGGATAACATTTGTGAGTTTTTTCCTTCCTTCTACCATGTTGATCTTGGAGATTGATTTGAACTTATGACCAATAATTTTTTTACCCATGGTGTCACCACACCTGCTCACTTTTAATTTTTAAATATAAGTGTTCATGCTGGGTGGTGGTGACACATGCCTGTGATTTGGAGTCCAGCCTGGTCTACAGAGATAGTTCCAGGGCAACTACGGCTATACAGAGAAACTCTGTCTTGAGAAACAAAACAATAAGTATTTCTACTTAACAAATGTGTCAGGGGAACTTTCTTTGGCTCAATAAGCTTGTGTTTGGGACATGATGAAGTATGTCCTATTAATCAGACTTGGCATCTTTCTCTCTTGCTTTCAAGAGAGGTCAGTTTACCTACTTTAGCCCTCTGTTTTCTGTAAGTTCAGTGGTAAATGAAGGATTGCCTCTTTGTCCTATTTGCCCTTTGTTGCCCTTGCCCCTTTGGTTTATACTTTTTTCCCATTGAGGGTTTCTTCTTTCCTATCGCCATTTTGGCTTTTCACATTTGGAGGCAAACTTTGGCTGCCAATGTTCCAGCTTGTTTCCTGGGCATTTCCATCACAGAGAGACTTTGCAAAGCTGGGCTGCTGGGCCACTACTGGTCCTTCTAGCATTAAATAACCTTTGGAGATATTATTTGGACAATATTATCCTGGGGTACAGATGAAAGAACTCTAAAATAATATTGAATTCTAGTTGGTAGACTTCTTTTTCTCAAAGGAGTAGGATAGTAATTCTGAAATTACTTTCTGTGTATTCTAGGACTGAGCAAATAAGTAAATATAATGTGGATCAGGAAAGTTAGATTTCTTATTGTCAGAGATGACAGCTACAAATATGAGAAGTAGGAAAACCAGAATGAACCAGTTGGGAGGTAAAGACAGAAGGATCAAGAGTTAAGGTCATTCTTAGCTACATAGCCAAGCCAATGTGCAGCACATGAGACCTGTTTTCAATCAATCAATACACCTAGAGATAGATGAACACACACACACACAGCTTTTCTATCTCTTTTGACTAACTTGACCTAGACAAAAAAAATGGGTATTCCTAAGGCCCTGATCTTGATGTCTAAATACTGAAAGAAATTATCACTCTTTGAAGAAATTTCTGACTTCAAGAATGGAGAAAAAAAAGACTTGAATATAGAATGTCCTGGTTATCTTAGTAAGTAAGATACTATTCATACCTCATAAAGAGATCTCAAAAGAATACAGGAGTCATATTTCCGGTGTTTCTAGTTGGCCAGATTAGGAACAGTTTGAGCTTCTCAGTAGATGACAGTTAAAATTATAATTTATTAAATAAATTAAAATCCCAAACTTCACACTAATTAAAAACCAACCAAGGATATTGTTCTTAATGTTCTTACCTGCCAGCTGGTTCATTCTGCTTTTCCCACTTGTAATATTTGTAGCTGCCTTGTTTGAAATAAGAAATATAACTTTCTTGATCCACATTATATTCACTTATTCATTCAGTCGAAGAATAAACAAAAAATAATTTCAGTACCAGCAAAGAAATATGGAGCAATGATGGAATTAGAAATGTCACCATGTAGCAGCTACTAAAGTAATAATTAATCTAGACAAGATTCGAATGAATCTATTTGTACTAGTTGGATTTGGTCAACTTGACACAAACCTGGATATATCTGGGAAGAGGGAATCTTATTTGAGAGAATGTCTCCATAAGGTTGGTCTGTAAGCAAGTATGTGGGGGTATTTTCTTGATTAATGATTGATGTGGGCGGGCCCAGTTCTATGTGTGATGCCACCCCTGTTCTTGGATGGTATACAAAAGCAGGATGAGCATGCCATGAGGACAAGTCAGTAACCAGCATCCCCTCCATGGCCTTTGCATAGTTATTGCCTCCAGGTTCCTGCCCTGACTTCCTGATCTGACTTTCCTAGATAATAGATTTACAAGCTGTGTGATGAGATAGACTGTTTCCTCCCCAAACTGCTTTTGTTGTTTCATCACAGTGATGGACTTCCAACTAACAATAGTATTGCATAACATTTTGCAGAGTAGTAGGATATTCAATGGTTTTAACATACTTCTCCAAAAGAAGCATATTTAATATAAAGAGAAAAGATAGCTATTTTATAATGAGAATAATCTGATGGTTATCACCTCAACTAAAGGGTGTGAAGGAGGATTATATTATGTTAGTAAAAGTGATACATGAGGCCTAATTACCACTGAAAAACTCATTTCATCATTATTTAAATAAATTTTAATTAAAAATATTATACCATTTATCTATGTGCATGTATGTGTATGTATGTTGGAGGCCAGAGGACAACTTGCTATAGTCAGCTCTTTTGTTCTACCATATGGATCCATTGAACTCAAGTCATTAGTCTTAGCAGTAAGTGCTTTTATTCTCTAAGCCATTTCCTTGCTAGCCCCATGGTTTGAGACAATGTTTCTTGGTGTAGTCCTGGCCAGCTGGCCTGGAGCCTAATTTGTAGATCAGGGTGGCTTTGAACTTACTTTTGAACTTACCTGTCTTTGCATTATGACTGCTGGGAATAAAGGAGTGCACCACCATACCAGCTACAATTATTCTGAATTTTTATAAATATTTTCATAGTTCTTATTCTGTAGCAACATTAACTCATTTAATCCCTTCAAACATTTTAATGTAATATTTTAATTAATGTTTTGAGAATTTCATGCATGCATACACTGTATTTTGATCATATATCTCATAACTCTTGCCCCCTAACTTCTCACAGGCATATTTTCCACTCCTCCAAACTTTATGCCCTCTATTTTAAATAATTCATAGAATAAAATCTGTGATGCCCCAGTAGTCCTGGGTGTAGAGCTCTCCACTGGAGTGTGGTCAACCTGCCGGGTGCCATGCCCATAAAGCAAATTGATTGACTCTCAATTCCCCACAAGCCATCAACTGCCCATAGTGCTTCTCAGCTAGGGGTGGATGGCTTTTGAATCACTTCCACCAGACTGGGATGTTGACTGCCTAGATCTTGTGCAACTCATGCAATACTGGGATAAGTATTTATACCAGTTACTTTTCTTATCACTGGGTCAAAATGCCTGATACAAAATTTAAGGAATGAAAAAATTGTTTTGGGTCATGATTTCAGAGGGTTCAGCTATTTTTGGTCATCTCTAATGCATTTGAGCAGGGGATCATGGCAGCAGGAGTATATGACTGTCTATCCTTCACTTCTTGCCTTATGAGAAGTACAGAGACTAGGAATACAGGAAGATACTAGGTCATGGAATCAAACCCATGAATATACTACCTCTGACCTACTTCTTCCAAGTAGGTCTCACCTTCCACCACTCACCATTCCCCAATAATAACATCAAACTAGACCCCATCAAGGGATTAATCTGTTTGTTTATTTAGTCAGAGTCATCTGCATAGGAAATACCCTTACATATATACCCAGAAGTTGTTAAACTTCTAGACAATCCCCTTTGTTCTGTTTTATTTTTCAGAAGGAAGCTCAAAGACAATTTTATTATAGTTTTAAAAGAAGGGTCCCAGGGCAAGCAAGCTGTAAATCTTAGCAGCTGCCCAGAAGAGGACAATGGACAAGAGGATGAGAGGAAACCTTACTATTCATAAGAAGCCACATGGCAGAAAGGAGGAAAGGTGGAGCTTCAGTGTGAACCAGTTAAAACAAAACAAAACAAAACAAACCCCACTGTCCTGCAATGGCCACTACCTGAAAGACAAAAAAAGGGAAGAAGAAAAGGGTAAAGTTACACGTTTCTGAGTCACAAAGGTATATAGGCTTTAGCACTGCTACAATGGCTGCCATTCCCTAAGTGACCGCCTCCTGAGTAAGTCACAATTGATTTGGTAATTAGGATTAACCGCTGTAACCATAGCACTCTGGAAACTAAGTGAGGAAGACTGAGTTTGAGGACACAAGGGGCTACACAGTGTGACTCCTGGCTCTCTCACCTCCTACCTACACAAAAGTTTTTCCAGTTCTAGTGTTCCCTGTTTCATAGGTAAGGAAGCTGAATTTGTCTCAAGTCACACAGACAATAAAAAAGTAGTAGGTTTAAATAAGTGGAAGGTTTAAGCCATTAGGCTAAGTCTATCCTTTTTTTTTAAACTAGGTTAATTGTCATTTCTTCTGCTACTTCGAATGCTTACTTTTCCAGATTTCAAGACTTATTATATCACTAGGCCCCTCTATAGTACTTAATAACAGTATCATTCTTGACCTTTTATTATTTTCCTAAATACAGTTTTTTTTTCATACAATACATTTTAATATTTGTCTCCTCTGAGATCTTTTCCCAACTCTCTACCTACCTAACAATGCTTTCTCTCTTTTCACACACACACGCACGCACGCACGCACGCACACACCAACCAATAAACAAATAAAAAGTGCTTTAGGATAAAAATACCAAAACAAGAAAAAAAACAGAATTTGTTTTGTGTTGGCCAATTACTCCTGAGCATAGAGTAGAGAATGGCCTTCTGAAGAATGTGGTTGACAACCAATGTGACTCCACTGGAGGAAACTATTATTCTCTCTCCCAGTAGATTTCAACTGCAAGTAGCTTCTTGGATTGAAGTGTGACTTTATACCAACTCCCCCTTCTCAATGCTAGAATTTTGTCTGGCTTGAACCTAGGCAGGTTTTTTTGCATCCTGTCACAGTGTCTTTGGGCTCATATGTGCATTAGTTGTTATGCCCAAGTCTCTCGGACGGCAAAGACCACCACGGAGCAGATTCCAATGCAAACACAATAGGGTATTTTTATTACAAGCTTGAGCTTGTTCCCACACCCTCACTAATGCAGCTGTTGAGAGTAGATCCAGAGCTCAGGAGGAGGAGGGCTTTTATTGGTTTACACCAAGGTTGTGAAATTCCAACTAGGCAGTTTTATGATTGATTGACATTTTGGATGTCTGGAGGAAATTGTTTGCCTGGAGGGTCAAGCCAAACCATAATTGTTTTACTCATCCTATTGTAAAGAACACCTAGATAAACTCTAGTAATTCACTGATTAGCCAATGCTAGGGGTGATGGTTAAATATTACTGGGTTTTCTCCAGGCTATTCCTTGGGTAGGGGACTCCATTGTCTTCTTTTTGGAATTGATGACCCATGGCCTAGTTTCTGGGACTGATGACTTTTGGGGTATAAGGGGGGTTCAGGTCTGGTTCTTTCATTTCCCCCCTTCTCATGGTCATGTGAAGGCTCAATCATGGGTCTTCCAGATATGACCCCCTCTGTGTCCTCCAGATTTACCCTTCCATAATGGGATCTGAATATCATTAACTGTACCACTCCCAAATGTTCCTTCATAAGAGCTACCAAATGATTTAAAATGCAAGACCCAAAGGTAAAAATCAAGATGAGTAGGGTTCCCATAAGGGTGGCTTATAAGGGTAGAAAACCAAGGAGAACTATTATACCAGGATTCAAACCATCCTCTGGAATCATCTCTCTCTCTTTCTGGCGTCTCTCCAGGCTTTCTCTTTTTCTTGCTAAGGATTCCCTATTCACTCCTGAGTGGTTTACCTAAAAGCAACATTCCTCTCTAAGGGCTGCACACAGCCTGCCTGCTGTAAAAACAACAGATCCAAGCACCTTCTGTTTTGCAATACTACTTCTGCCAGGAAATCAACATTCTTTTTTAAATGGGTGATTGAGTTCTCAAGGCATTTAATATCTTTATCAATATATGCCTTCAAACTGTTATAAATTCTGGCTTTGTACAGCCAGTGCTGCAATACCATTCCGTGCTCCAGCTAAGCTGATCCCCAAGATAACAGCTAATGTCAGGGAGCCTCTTTTGACTTAGCATTTCAGCCTGTTAAGTAGGATAAGGTCAATGAATTTTTCTTTTTCTTTAGCCTTTTCAGGCTGACATTAGGATGAAGATATTGGCGACCAAGGAAGGCTGAAAGGCTAGTCAAAAGCTAGCCAATGCCTCACTTTTCAAAACCATTTAACTAGTGATACAGTTGAAGAGACAAGAAGCCATCACATCAGCTGGAATGGTTTACTTCAGCTGTCAGCAAGTCCAGATTTCAGCTTGCAATCCATAGCTGATCACTGAATGGAGTCTGTCAGCCAGGTGAAAATCAGCTGAGACAAATTTAGACTATAGAAAGAAGTTAAAATGTGTCTAGAAAATGGGGAAAGTGAGCAATCCCAAGACCAAGGGAAAATTCATCTGGGGTCCGTTTGAGCTCTGCCAGATCCAGGTCTTATCACTTTTTCATTTCCTGAAACTCATGAATTTTAGTTTATAAAAGGAAGGATATTAGTATCACCATTGTGTTGAGATCCATACTTTAGAAAAAGGAGGCAACAGGTGTCTTCAAGACAGCAGGAGTAGACTAATGCCAGTTACCTAGTAAAAGCTATGGCTTTGGGGTCAGAAATATTCAAATTAAACAGAGATGTTTTTTATCATGATGAGAAGCACCTTTAAGTCTATCTCCAGAAGACAACCAAAGGGAAATTAAAAATCTAGAGCTTGTTACTGGATAATAGGCAGTCAGTATTCCATCAGCTTATCAGAACTCTATTGATCAATGTCAAAACTCTGAACCTTTGAAATCTTATAACAATATAAGCACAATAGCATAGAGGAGGGAGAGAAATCTGAAATATCTCTAATTTTTAATATGCCTTAAATTATTTTATATTATTATAACTTGCGTTTACATATCTTAAAACATCTTCGCAGAGCAAACTTGCATTTACCAACCTTAAAATACCTTCCTAGAGCCGCAATCTTTAGAGCCTCATAACTTTAATATCCTCTGATCTTACATAAACTTACATCTTTTTATCCAGTTTTTCAATATAAGACACAGGCAAACCCGTTTGCTTTTCTAAATAAGAGATCTAATACCTAGTAGTTTTAACTAGCTAATGAAATGACCAGTTGATTAACATTGGATGTAATTGTCTGCTCTTTAGCTACAAAGATACCTTTAGCTTAGCTTAGCTATCACTGTGATCAGAGACCTGAGAAGGATAAACTATAAAATAAATGAATCTATATACCAATCAAAATGAGAGAGATAACTAGTCAGTCTACCATCTAAACAGTTGTCCCTGGCTCCTATGGTCTCATGGCATGCTGAGCAGAGGCAGTTCAGTCAACAGGCACAGAAGATGAGAAACTACTTCTGTGGAAAGAGAAACACCAGAGATTGACCTCACCTCGCCTCAATCAATGTGAAACAATCTGAAACAATGACTCTCCAGGTGTCCACAGCTTTGTCCAAAGTTTAGGCTGGGCCCTAGCAGTGGGCCAGTTGGGGCAGTCTTACCCAGTGGTTAACATACCACAATTCAGAGTCGCAGTTATCTGTCATTGTGCCTAAATCTTCTTGGAGACCTTGAGGGAGCTATTGCCAGCATTTGGGGACTCTCTGTCATAATAAACTTACACATGTTAAAATGCCATATTCATCAGATCTCCAACAAGCTTGAGAGCCAGCATATCTGAGTTAATATTTGTCTATCTTTAGTTATCCACCCTAAATTGTATCCTATAAAATAGAATGCTATAATCTCTAATTCTGACATATTCCTTAGATGAGTGTGTTAGAACTATATTTCAAGTAGATCTACATAGGCAAACTTCATAGTTACCCATCCTAGGCTTAACCTTAAAAGAAAAAAACCAAAAGAATAGGTAAAGCTCAACATTGTAACCAACTGCAGTAGTTAGCATAATTTTAAATATCTTCCTGAACTAAAATCAAAGCAAAACTTTCAATTGGATACAGTTTGTAGAGGGGCTATCAAATCTTCATGATCCTACCACATTGCTTTAAAACTGAACAGCAAAAAGCTTAAAATCCAAAAGTTGAAGTTAACACTAATCAGAGAACTGAACACAGTTGGTAGTCTTCAACAAAGATGGCGGCAAAACCATGGCTCTACCCTCTTTATCTTTGAACCAACATGGCGACTGAACTATTCTTGTCACACCAAACCTATTGGCCAGAATTCTTTCCCCCTTTAAAGAGCATTAGAAAACATTTTGCATTGAAGAATCACCAGCCTTTTAAATGAAGAACAATGTGTTTTACAGTTTTTTTCTCAAATCATATTTGCAGGTATGAAGAACCAAAGCAAATACAGTTCATATGCCCTCTGGCTTTCCATACATACACTGACCTTCCCTAAAATTCTACATACCTTCATGTTAGCTTTTCCTAGCTCCATTCTTCTAGTTTAATCAGACATTCTTACTTTAGACAAGCTATTCTTTTCTTTAATATCCCTGTCTTTTGCTTTCTCTCTTGCTTTTCAGACAACATAAAAACCCCATCAAAATCCTTTCTGTCCTGATATGATACTGCTGGAGCCCAGTGTGGGTTTATTCCACAATTTATTTTTTATAGGCAAAGCAAAAACAAGTCACATCAGTACAAAAAGAAGTTCTGGAACTGCCAAACTCCTTTTCTAAAATTACTTCCCTGTGGCAGATATGATCTACCGTTACACAAACAAGCTTTAAGGAGCATGGAGAAACATCCTCTTTACTTTGTCTCAAGGTGAAGGTAAGGGTGAAAACATGTTTTTTGATAAACAACGCAGCTTAACAAACAAGCAGCTCTCTACATGACACACTGCAAAAACTGCAGTTTTCTCAATTGGCTCAAACAGTATGGCTTGGTTTCATTTGGTAAAATGAATACAATAAATAGCAACTTTTCTTGTCCTTCCCCAAAGGATTGAGAAACTGTTTCAAGTTTTTTTTGTTGTTGTTGTTAGACTGCTCAAGGTAACCATTTAAAATGCCTGGTAAACTTTAAAACATTTCATCACCTTAAACATTTAAATGTTCTCCAAAACCTGTTTTTGCAATATCAAAATAAAGTACCCTTTTAAGGCCTGAAATCACAAAGCATAACCATAATTTTAAAAACCAAAACTAAATTACCAGTGCAAACAATCCAGTCTCTAAAACCAATACCATTTTAAAATGAGATTTGTCTTCTTAGTTTAAAAGGAAACAAAATTCATTTTGAGTAAGAGGTTCTTTCATCTTTCTTTTCCCTGACCCACACTACGTGGCAATCTCATGATAGCGATCACATGGCATGGAAAGCCAAATGATTGTTTTTTGAGCATGCACACATATATGTTCTAAACAAGAGTTTGAATCTAAACTTTTTTTTTTAATTTATTTATTTTTATCTCAATCACAGGTTAGGTGCTTTGAATCCCAGGCGTAGCCCCCTCCCCCATTCCCTCCTACCCTCCCACTGCCTCCCTCATCTCCTTCTTCCCCGCCCCCTCTAAGTCCACCAACAGGGGAGGACCTCCT
>JAQQSO010005070.1:0-12308 GCA_028658305.1 Pachyuromys duprasi | reverse complement strand
GTCTAATCTGAGACTAGACTCTGCCACAGAGACAAAAATTTGAGGTTGATATCTCTGAGAATGCAACCAGAATCTTTTTTTAAATGTCGCTTTATCTTATTTTAAAATTTTATAAATATACAACCTTAAACTCAGTCTATTTTTTATATTAATTACAGTTTATTTACCTTGTATCCCAGCTGAAGCCCCCTCCTCTTCCCCTCTCAATCCCAAACTCTCCGTCTCATTTCCTCCCATTCCCCTCTCCAAGTCCACTGATAAGGGATGTTCTCCTCCCCTTCCATCTTACCCTAGCCTTTGAGGTCTCATCAGGACTGGCTGCATTGTCTTCCTCTGTGGCCTGGCAAGGCTACTTCTTTCTTACTAGGAGGTGGTCAAAGAGTCAGCCCCTGAGTTCACATCAGAGACAGTCTCTATTACCATTACTAGGGAACAGAATTGGAGACTGAGCTGCCATGGGCTACATCTGTACAGGGAGTCTGGATTATCTTCATTCATGGTCCTTGGATGGAGTATCAGCCTCAGAAAAGACCCCTGGACCAAGATTTCTCAGTTCTATTACTTCCCTTGTTAAACAGAGAATTCTCAACAGAAGAGTCTTAATAGCTAAAAAGCATTTAAAGAAATGCTCATTATCCTTAGTCCTCAGGGAAATGCAAGTCAAAACAACTCTGAAATTCAATCTTATGCTGATCAGACTGGCTGACATAAAAAACCCAAGTGACAGCACATGCTGGCCTGGATGTGGAGCAAGATAAACACTCCTCCATCGCTGGTGGGAGGGTAAACTTGTGCAACCACTTTGGAAATCAACTGGGTGGTTTGTCAGAAAACTTAGAATATTTCTAGCCAAAAACCCACCTATACCATCCCTAGGCATATATTCTAAAGATGATCTATTATACAGCAAGTACACCTGCTCAGCTATGTTTGTAGCAGCTTTATTTGCAATAGCTAGAAACTGGAATCAACCGATATGTCTCTCCACTGAAGAATGGATAGAAACTAATGTGGTAATTTTAAACATGGAATACAAAATCAGTTATTAAAGACAAGGGCATCATGAAATTTGTAGCAAATGGGTGGAACTTGAAAATGTCATCCAGAGTGGAGTGACCTATACCTAGAAAGACACAGATAGCATGCACTTATTTATAAGTGGATATTAGCTATAAGATACGGGGTAACTATGCTACCATCCGCAGACCCAAAGAAAGTAAGTAAAAAGTAATGCCCAAGAGAGGATGCTTAAATCTCACATGAAGGGGAAAATAAAATGACGTTGGTCAAAGAGATGGAACTGGGTGGGAGAAGAGGTGAGGTGGCAAACAGGTACATATGGGGATCAGGTGTGGGAAGAGGGGGTAGGAGAGAAAGGAGGGTTTGGGCATTGACCAGACGTTTGGGGGCGGGAGGGCATTTCTCTAGGTGGAGTGAAGACTTATGTTGAGGAGAGACTCTTGGGAGTCTATGGGATTCACCCTAGCTGAGACTTCTAGCACTTGGAGATGTGGAATCTGACATGGCCATCTGCTGTATTTAGGCAGACTTTTATTGAAACGAGGGGAATACCAACCCACCCACAAACTCTTTCTCCTAAACTTTGTCCTGCCATCAGGGTGTATAGTAACAAAGATGGAATAGATTTTGAGTGAATGGATATTCAATGACTTGCCCAACTTGAGATCCACCCCATAGGAGAAAGTCAACCTCTGAAACTATTAATTATACTCTGTGATGCTTGCGGATAGGAGCCCAACATAGCTATCTTCTGAGAGGTTTCATCCAGAAGCTTATAGAAACAGATTCAGAGACCAACAGACAAATAATTGGATTAGCTGAGATTTTTATTGAACATGGAAGGAAGGATTGGGGGACCATAGGGGACATGGACATCACAAGAAGACCTACAGAGTAGACTAACTGGGCCCATGGGGGCTCACAGTGACTGAACCATCAAACAAAGAGCATGAATGCGCTGGAACTAGCCTCCCTACACATGTGTTGGAGATGAGCACCTTGGTTATCATGTGGGTCCCCTAACAATTGGAGCAGGGGTGTCTGTGACTATGCTGTCTGCCTTTGGATTCCTTTCCCCAGGCTGGGCTGCCATTTCTGGCCTCAGTGGAAGAGGATGCACCTAGCCCTGTTGAGACTTGATATTTCTGGGTGGGTTGGTACCCAAGGCGGTGGAGCACTCCTTCTCTGAGGGAAAGGAATGAGGTGATAAGGATGTGAGGGGGGGACTGGGAGGAAAGGAAGGAGGGTGCTATGATCCATATGTAAAGTGAATAAATAAATAAAATAATGAAAAAGAGAAATAGTTTCCAGGGTTTAAAAAATCAACATCTATTTTTACAAAATTTAAATTTAAATAAAGTATATTTACGAGGTTCACTTAGGGCAGAAAATCTCAGACAAGGAATTGTCACAAATCAAACGATTTTTCATTTGAAACAAATTATACCTAGATGTTTCCCTAGTATATCATGACTATATTAGCTTAATATACCATGAAAAAAGTATTAAACTTTTTCATTTCTCTCTTAGATGCAACAGTATCTTACACTGTAACTCCCATTAGCTTTTACCAAATGGCAAGGAGTCTGTTTATAGACTCCCAAGTGCTAGAATAACCATAGAGAGCCAAAACACACAGTAGCCATAAAGATAACTACCAGGACTTTTACATTAACTGAAACTTTACAGAAATACTGTGTTAAATCTAAAGACAGAAATTTAAGCAAATATTAAAATATAATAGAATTTAATATAAAAAATACTTGATGCATAGAGTAAAAGAAACAGGCTTTAGACTACCCACTTTAGCATATCTATTATTGTTTTCCTTGTTTGGCTCAGGTTCAGATATTCACATTAATGAGTTTTTTTTTTCATGTAGGTTCTTGAAGGTCCTAGGAGAGACAATATTTCTGCAAATTCCTTGTTTCACTGGTTCCTACAACAACGATGTCTGAATCTTAAGTGGGGTCGGGGTTGTATAGAATGGGTATTCTTTTGGATTGGTCTCTATAGTTCTACATTTATATAATTTTCTGTAATGATCTCCATCTGTTGCAAAGAGATGCCAGGAGCATGAGAAATGGTCTTTTCTATATTGGATATACCAGTTGGTTACTCAATATCAAATAATGAGCCATGAAAATAAGTATGCAAGTAACATTATAGAAGTTGAGCTGGTTGTACATATGCACTTAGGAATATGAATTACATACATATTTGTATTACACGCAATGTACATTATATAATACCTCCATAAGGTAAATATAATTTAAATATTAAAAGGAATATTCTATCAGGAAGAGCTATTTCTCTTATATTACCTGAACTTAATAATTATATAATAAAAATTTAATAAAATAAACATGGTTAAAGTACTACTTTTAATATTTTCAGTATCACTAAGAGTCTTCTCATGACTATGTAATCAGAGAAACTGTAAGTTTATGAATTGTAGAGAATATAAATATTTAAACTCTCTTGGAGACAAAATGGAATTCATTACTGGGAATTAAATTATACATTGAAAAATGTAAAAAAAAAAGATTGTGACTTTTGTTGTCTTTCTAATTTGAACACAAAGATAAAAACTTCTTAAGTGTTGGCAGAGCCATGATGTCATCAAAATATTTTTTTCTCAAAAGATGTACTGACCTCTTAAAAGAGAAACTGAACACAATATCCATTACTAGGCCAAAATTTCCAGATATTCAAACCCTCTAGCTTCTTGATATATAGACCTGTTCCATCTCTAGTTGGAGCCTGTTAATGGATGTTTTCCTACTTCTCCATTGGTTATCTCTTTTTAAAAGAGTATGCTTTTTCTTTTGGTATTATTTTATGTCTTTTATCAATGAGGAAGAAGATTAGTTTTATTTGTTGTCACGTTTAGTAAATTGTTTGAATGTACATATGTACTGTGCCTGGTGATTAGTGTTTATTTTTATTCAGATCTCTGTGTCTGTCTCTCTTTTCCATGTGTGTGTGTGTGTGTGTGTGTGTGTGTGTGTGTGTGTGTGTTGGTGTGTGTGTCTGTGTGTGTCTGTGTGTGTGTGTGCATGTAGCTGGATTCAAAATATCCCAGGCTGGCCTAGGATGCTATTTAGCTGAGGATGATTGGACTGTAAACTTTTGACCATGCTGGTTCTAGTTCCAAGTCCTAAGATTATAGATGATTATAGGTGTGTGCTAAGTCAGTTTTACGATGGTAGTATATAATCAGTGTTTCCTGCAATCTGGGTAAATGCTGCTCTGCAAGAGCAACACCACCCAGCCCCTGTTTGAACAGAATGTTGATGCTTTCTTGAACGAACCATT
The DNA here is from genome assembly GCA_028658305.1 of Pachyuromys duprasi. Classification (NCBI taxonomy): domain Eukaryota; kingdom Metazoa; phylum Chordata; class Mammalia; order Rodentia; family Muridae; genus Pachyuromys; species Pachyuromys duprasi. The sequence continues at coordinate 7,970 of JAQQSO010005070.1, read as the reverse complement.
ACAAAAACCATTAACTCCCTAAAAACCACTCTTTCTTAAGCATGTATTCAAACAATTATTCCTCAAATTAAAATAACATTTTATCAGTTTTTCCAATGTGCCAAAGTGTGGTACATAAGTCATTAATAGGTTGAGATCAAACATGAAATTACATGCTTGACAGCAAATCTCTGCAGGCAATAACAACATTTAAAAGCTTAAACATGTGTGGAATTGAACAGATAAGAGTTGTTCCCTGTAGATATATCTTTCAGGATGAATAAAAAACATTTGTATAATCTTTTAGAAATATTCATCTATATCTTGAAGCAAAGAGTCCCAAAGTGTCCACATTTAAGTATGCTAAAAAGATGTGACTTAAAAATAATAAGTCTTGGAAATATGTATTCTTCTTATTTGTTTTATGGGTATAGAATACTACTCATATATGCTTTTAACTAAATATACATATATTTCATAGAATGTATGTATAAATACATCACTCAGTGTTTATATATGTTTTTCTAAACACAATTTATTTCAGATAAACTCATGTAAATTTCTATTGACAATTTCTGATTTTTAAATCTTTATTTTAGTATTTTAACAATACAATAGGACACTGTATTAAGAACTCAAGATCTTAATATTTTACAATAAAGAACTTCCTGATTACATTTTGGATTTACCCCAGCAGAATTTCACTCAGCTCCATTTTTAAGAAGTGTATACCCTGGTCTGGGAAATTGATACAATCAGCAGTGACCGTTTAATAAAAAAGAGAAAGAGAGAAATAAAAATATTTCAAGACTACCTAGAGGGAGGATAAATATACCACAAAGGATTACTGGCAGATGAAAGACTAAAACTAAACACAGAATTGCCAGAGGCAAGGCGTTGATTATTTAATACTCTCTTCTTGAATGTTTAGCATCCCTGTTGAATATAGACCAGGCTCTTCTGAGACACATATTTATTAGAGAACTGAGAACCTACATGGATTCTACATCACTTTAGGAAATGAAAACCATTGTGTTGCTACAACTCTACCCATCTACACTATTGTGAGCTTATTGCTAGGTGCTCCAGTTTTCTGAATAGAACATCAACAGCTCAGGCTGTAAGATCAACAATTAATATGTGGGATCTCATGAAACTGAAAGGCTTCTATAAAGTAAAGAACACTGTTAATAGAATAAAACAGCCTACAAATTGGAAAAAGTTCTTCACCAATCCCACACAAGACTGATATCCAAAATACATAAAGATCTCAAGAAATTTTACACCAACAAACTAAATAACCCTTTTTAAAATGGGTTACAGAGCTAAACAGAATTTTCAACAGAGGAATATGAAATGGCCAAGAAGCACTTAAAGAAATGCTCAACATCCTTAGTCATCAGGAAAATGCAAATCAAAATGACTCTGAGATTCCATCTTACACCCCTCAGAGTGGTTAAGATAATAAAATAATAATAATATTATTAAAACACCTCAAGTGACACCACACTCTGGGAATAATGAGGAGCAAGGTGAACACTCCTCCAATGCTGGTGGGAGTGCATACTTGTATAACCACTTTAGAAATCAATCTGGAGGTTTCTCAGAAAAAAAATTGGTAATAGATCTATCCCAATATCCAGCTATATCACTCCTTGGCATATACCCCAAAACTTCTCCTCTATACCACATGGACAGTTGCTTAACTATATTCATTGCAGATTTATTTGTAATAACCAGAAACTGTAAACAACCTAGATGCCTATCGATGCCTATCAACTGAAGAATGGATAACGCAAATGTGGTACTTTTACACAATGAAACACTACACAGCTATGAAAAACAAGGAAATATTGAAAATTTCAGGCAAATGAATGGAACTAGAAAAGATCATCTTGAATGAGGTAACCCATACCGGGAATGACACACATGTTATGTCCTCACTTGGAAGGGGATATTAGCCCTTTAGTACAAGATAATCATACTACGATACCAAAGAAACCAAGGAGAGCCCAAAGGAAGATGCTTGAATCTCACTAAGAACAAGAAATACAATAGACACCTGTAATAGATGGAGGGAGGCACATGGAAAGGCGATGGGGTGGGGAGGGTAAAGGGAGTAGGAGCAGTTGGGAGGAAAGAGGGTGAGAGGTGGGGAGAAGAGACTAAAGAGAAAATAGAAATCAATGAGGGGCACACATCTGGAATGCAGCAGGCTCCTGGATTTCTACTGGAGTGACCTTAGCTGAGACTTACAGCAATGGGTTTTAAGGAACAAAAAGTAGTCACCTCCTATAGCCAGGTGGGCCTCCCAGCAAAGGGAGGGGGACACCAATCCACACATAAAACCTTCAACCCAAAACTCATTATCTATATGAAGTGTAGGGCAAAACTAGGACAGAGATTGAGAGAATGGCAAACCAGTGACTGGCCCAGCTTGAGACCCATCCCATGGGAAAGGGGTGACCACTGGCAGAATTAATGATACTCTGTTATTTGTACAGACAGAAGTCTAGCTCAACTGTCTTCTGAGAGGTTCCCTTAGGTAGTGGATGGAGCTATATACAGAGACCTAAGGCCAATCAATGGGCTGATTTTGGGGAGTGCTGTGGAAGATTGGGAAGAAAGATAGAGGGAGTTGAAGGGGTCAAGGACACTAAAAAGAAGACCTACAGAGTAATCTATCCTGGGCCCATAAGGGCTCACAGAGACTGAATCACCAACCAAAGAGCTAGCATAGGCAAAACCAAGAACCCCTACACATATGTAGCAAGTTTGCAGCTTGGTCATGATGTGGGTCCCCTAAAAATAGGAGTAGGGGCTGTTTCTGAACCTGCTGCCTATAACTGAGTTGCATTCTTCGACCTGAACTGTCTTTTCACCCCCCTGTGCAAGAAGATGTGCTTAGTCCTATGGTGACTTGAGACACCAGGGTGAATTGGTAACAAGGGGGAGCCTCTCCTTCTTGGAAGGAAGGAGAAAAGGGAATAGGAGGAGCAGGGTGTGAATGTGGGACTGTGAGGAAAGGGGGAAGAGGGATGGAATCAGGATGTAAAATGGATAGATAGATAGATAGATAGATAGATAGATAGATAGATAGATAGATAGATTGATAGATAGATAGATAGATAGATAGATAGATAGATAGATAGATAGATAGATAGATAGATAGATAGATAGACAGACAGGTAGATAGATAAATGCGTAGATGTAGAGGTTGAAAAGAAAAAAAAATATTTTGAAAGAAATAAAAACCTAAACACCATTACTCTTTTTCAGCAGTTCTCAGCATGATGCCATCTTTATTTTTCTCTCACTCTTAATGCCCTTTGTTATTGTGTTGGATTATTTTTTCCAAATATTAGCCACTGTAATATTTTTGTATGTAAGTACTTTCACGTGTGCCTTGACTTACTAAAAATGTTTAATAGTGACCTATGATAATTTAGGAAGAATAAAAAACATGTATAGAAAATTCTATAGTTATTGAGAAAAATGAGCTTGGGAGTCACAAAAAAACAAAGTTTAACTGATTAATTTTATTTTATTTTAATGTGTGTGTGCTAGATATTGAAATTTGTACATGATAAGCAAACATTCTACCACTGAGCTAAAATTTAGGTCTTAAAGTAATACTTTTTTTAAAAAAAGAGAATTTTACTTATACATGTAATTCAGAACTAGGTTTGTTCCTCCTGGGAATATCAGTTCTGTGTCTGCAGCTCAATGTTTCCCTGCTCCAGTTTTCTGTACAATAGTTTAATCTCAGAGTGACTCATGGTGGTAAAGATAAATGCTCTTGTTTTAGGGCTCCTCATTATAACAGTCTAGAACTCAGCTTTTAAAAACCGACATGATTCTTTCCTATTGGCTTCAGTGGAAAAGTTGCAAGGTTCTCCTGCCTGGACACTTGAGATATATTCTTTTTAAAATTAATTTATTTTAATTAGTTACAATTTATTCATCCTAGCTATATCCCCCTCCCTCTTCCCCTCCCAACCCCACACTTCCTCCTTCTTTGCCTCCCATGCCCTTTGCCTAGTACACTGATAAGGGAGGTCCTCCTTCCCTTCCATCTGAACCTAGCCTATCAGGTCTCATCAGGACTGGCTGCATTGTCTTTCTCTGTGATCTGGGAAGGCTGCTCCCCCCTCATGGAGAGGTGATCAAAGAGCCAGCCACTGAGTTCCTGTAAGAGACAGTCCCTGTTCCCATCACTAGGTAACTCTTTTGCCATGGGCTACATCTGTGCAGAGATTCTAGGTTATATCCATGCATGGTCATTGGCTAGAATATCAGAGCCAGAAAAGACCCCTGGGGCCAGATTTCTTGGTTCTATTGCTCTACTTGTGGAGTTCCTGCCCCCTCAAGATCTTACTACCTTCCCCTACTTTTATAAGATTTCCTGTATTCTGCCCAAAATTTGGATATGAGCCTCAGCATCTGCTTTGATACCCTGCTGGCGAGAGTCTTTCAGAGGCCCTCTGTGGTAGGCATCTGTGCTGTTCCCTGTTTTCTCCTTCTTTCAGTATCTGTCCAGTTTTCCTTTCTGAGTGAGGACTGAGCATCTTACCTAGGGTCCTCCTTGTTGTTTAGCTTCTTTAGGTCTGCAGATTTTAGTGCATTTATCCTATATTATAAGTCTAACATCCACTTATAAGTGAGTATATACCATATGTGTCTTTCTGCTTCTGGGATACCTCACTCATGATGATCTTTTCTAGTTCCCACCATTTGTCTGCAAATTTCATGATTTCCTTGCTTTTAATAGCTGAATAGTAATCCATTGTGTAAATGTACCACAACTTCTGTATCCATTCCTCATTTGAGGGACATCTGGTTTGTTTACTTTGGAGCTCCTGTCCACTCTAAGTCTTTTCATCTCCCCATTCTTTCATAAAATTCCATGCATTCTGCCCAAAGTTTGGCTACAGTCTCATTCTCAGCTTAGATTCTTCTGTCAGTGCAATATTTCAGAGGCCCTCTCTGGTAGGCTCTTGTACTGTTACCTGTATTCTCTTTCTGATGTCTACTGTGTTTACCCTTTTGAATGAGGCAGCCCTATTCGTAATAGCCAGAATCTGTAAACAATCCAGCTTCCCCTCAACAGAAACTGGGGATACAGAAATTGTGATACATTTACACAATGGACTACTACTCAACTATTAAAAACAAGGAAATCATGAAATTTGCAGGCAAAGGGTGGAAACTAGAAAAGATCCTATTGGGAGTGGTAACCCAGAAGCCGAAAGACACACATGGTATATACTCAACTATAAATAGACATATAATATAGGATAAATCTACAGAATCTTTGCTCCTAAAGAAGCTAAACAAGAAAGACCTTAGTAAAAAAGACATTCAAAAATTTTAAGTTTTTATTTAAATTTAAGATACAAAAATATATTGAAAGTGCCTAATATAAAACTTATCTTACAGATTTTACTTTATAAGGACTATTTCAGATTCATATTAACTTTATTCCTTACAGATTCAAAAACACATTACTTCTCTGTTAACTTATATTTCAGATATGTTTGTTATCTATCAGTTATATTTTATACTATTGTAATTTATATAATTTCAGTATAATTTATAGTTATAAAATATAATTTATATTTTATTAATAGACTTATAGAATTAATTTTATAAAATGTCTTGGGGCTAGAGAAATGGTTAAGAGTAAAGCAGTCTTCAATAGCACTTGAGTTCAGTTCCTAACACCCAGATAAGATGCTTTGTAACTGAGTATGAACTTAACTACAGGTGATCTAACACCCTCTCTGGCCTCCCCAGGCCTTCACACATATAATTAATTCACATAATTAAAAATAAGAAAAAGTAACCTTAAGAACTGTTTATGCCTTTTATAAACCAATAAGAGGGATAAGAATAAGTAATAATTGGAGCTGGAGAACTGGCTCAGGAATTAAAAGCACTGGCTTTTTTTCCTTTCAACAAACACTTATTGATAAAGATGGTTGAAGAGAGGCAAACATTAAATCCTCAAAAATATAAAAATACATAAACTATACTAATCAGCATGTGAGAAGTATTGAAAGGCAAGGGGATAGTGCAGTGAAAAGGAGAATAAGAAAGAGTAAGCTAAAACAAGCAAGTATTGGTTGACACAGCGACACTTTTACAGAGGACCTAACATTTGACTCCCAGAACCCACATGGCACCACACAAACAGCTTTAACTCTTGTTCTAGAGGGATTTGATCTCCTCTTTTTGCCTCTGCAGGTGCAACATGCATGTGGACCACAGACATACAGGCAGGCAAAAACCCGGCATGCATTTTATGTAAATATGCTGGCAAGAAAATGTAGCTGTTTTTGGAGCCTCTTGCATTTTCACCTTGGCCAAAGCCTGAAGCAAGTCAGTACAGAGCAACTAATAATGCTCAACTAGTATTTTATCTGGAACCTAGTTCTTACAAGTATATTTTCATGGGGCATTGGCTGAAGACAGAGGCTATGTTGCTTTTCTCTCTGCTCCTTTTCCTGTCTAGATAATCCCCAGGCATGAATAAACATGATTCTTACCTAATTCAAATATTAAGGAATTGGGTTCTATATAACACACTACTTCCACTTTTTGAAAGTTTTATGCATATCACAGGAATATTATAGTCATTTTTTCAGAAATAAAAATAGCTTTAAATACATTAAGTTTGGGGACTATTATTATAACAAAACAATCATTCAGTCAATAGGGATTTATTAGTGAGCAAAGGTATTTTATGGTAATTGATATAATATAGAAGTAAAGTTTTCACTTTGTGTAAAGAACCATACACACCTACCAGGATAGGGTAGGATATCCTGGTCAGGAAGGGAGAAAAAAGAAGCAAGTAGGAGAATAGGAGAGGAGAAATCAACAGGGGAGGACTTGGAACCAGGAGGGGAGATGTACCAGATCTAAGGTATGACTAAAAGCAAGTATAATGTGGAAAATCTGAATGGGAGGAAAGTATAGGAGCTTAGAGGTTTAAATGAATTAGCTACTGCCCAGCATTATTCTCTAGGTTATTTAAATAAATCCTAGTCTCTTGTGGGGAGGGGAACTCCCTGGATGTTGGGAGTCAGGTCAACAACATGTTTGCTTTAAGCCCAAGGACTTGCAATAACTGTTTAAAATTAATCATTATTAATTAAGAAGAACTAAGATATATTATTTCGCTTAAGGTCTTGAAGTGTGAATATATGGTTTGGATAGAATGAAGGATTGAATAATAATAATGATAAACTTGAAAATTTCCTCATTGAAATAAATAGAGAAACTACTGTGTAGTCAAGTGAATTTTATATTATGTCACCTTAATAGATATATTTAATAGATCACCTATACATTAAAGAATTGACATATGGAAGTGAATCCTTACATTGTATGGCTTTGAAAAAATGAAGCTCAAAATACTTAGTAGAAAAGATTTTCTTCACCTCTAAATCTGTGAAGGAGTCTAAAATTCTTCATTATAAAATGAAGAATAAAACAATCACATTTTTTCTTCAAAAATTTCTCTTTTGATATTTCTTCAAAGAAAAGTGAAAGACAGATTAAGCTATGAGTTTGTGCTTTGCGTAGGTTCTTCCTTTTAAATTTTTAATAAAATGGTATTTTTAGTAATGACAGCCTAATTGTAAAACCTGTATATTGGAAGTGGAGATGTTTCACTGCCTTAGGATTGAACCATAAAAAATACCAACAAAACAAAACAAAACAAAACAAAAAACAAAACAAAACAAAAAAACACTTGGGTAAATTATTTAATCCCCAAAAGAATCAAAGTGGTCTAAAATAGACGCAAAACAATGCCACACCAAGAAAACAAATATATGTGGAAGAAGATATGATTTATGGATAAATGGATTTAACAATATTTTTGATGGTTTTGGTCTTCAAGATATATCAATACAGACATCAGTTGCAATTAAGAGGGAAGGACAAAAATAGGAGGAAGACAAGGAAAGGAAGAGGAGGAGGAG